>JAECUM010000153.1:0-187714 GCA_016617855.1 Megalonaias nervosa | reverse complement strand
TGTATGCACCAGCCACTACATAAAATTACAGCAATGTATACACAAGTCACTACAGACAATTACAGAAATGTATGCACCAGCCACTACATAAAATTACAGCAATGTATACACAAGTCACTACAGACAATTACAGCCATGTATATACACCAGTCAGTCCAGACAATCACAGCATTTTATGCACCAGTCACTTTAGAAAATTACAGCATCGTATGCACCAGTCACTCCAAACAATTACAGCAATGTATACAGCTGTCACTCCAGACAATTACAGCATCGTATACACCAGTCATACTAGACAATTACAGCAACGTATGCACCAGTCACTCCAAACAATTACAGCAACGTATACAACTGTCACGCCAGACAATTACAGCCATGTATGCACCAGTCACTCCAGACAATTACAGCAATGTATGCACCAGTCACTCCAGACAAATTACAGCATCGTATGCACAAGTCAATCCAGACAATTACAGCAATGTATGAAACAGTCACTTTAGACAATTACAGCAACGTATACACCGGTCACTTTAGACAATTACATCAGTCACATTAGAGAACTATATTATGAATATTAAAGTTAACAATCTCTATGTCAAAATTATTGACTAGTGTGATGTGTGTCTTTAAACGTGGTGGCTGGAAGGTAATAGTTCTTTTCATTACTAGAGCGTGGTTTCTGTTTGTTATGAACATTGTTGTCCCAATATATATACCACTAAAAAAAAAAAAACGGTCTAGTTTATGACGAAAAACTACAGTCCAGTTAGTTACCCCAACTACATTGAATCTCTTTGTGTGATCCGAGTACCGCCTACTATAGCAATATCTTGCACCCGTATATTTGCACTTATAGACAATTTTCGGTTGTGAAACTAATGTAATGTTTCTTGTGTTATTTTGTACATAGGTAAGACTTTAAATTAAAATTGTAAAGGTATATATTTTAAAAGTTTCGATCGTCCATTCTGGATCGCTTTATGATATCTGGGTCACTTGGCCACATTAAATTTATCCACTATGTTGACGAATATTTTTAAAGAAAGAAAAAATGTAAATGGAGATATCATCTATGAAATCCCGAAATCTTAAATAAAATCTGACTGTGACCTTGCCCATTAGATCAATACAAGAAAAGTACATTTTACAAAATATTATACGAAAATAATCATATTTTTATTTACTAACTGTAGACTTTAGAACTGTATCCAGTTAGAACTATTGGTTGTATAAATAATATCATTAAATATTGTGAAGAAAACTGACGGCAATGATAAAACGTCAGTTTCCAATGATTCAGATTAGTATGTTCGATGTGGCAAAACTACTACCACTACTACTACTACTACTACAACTACTACAACTACTACTTTACAGTACAAAGAGAAACAATGATCTCAGTAAATCATTTCCGCACATTACAACCGTCTTTTGGTTAACATTGCATATAAAATTCTTACTGATATCAAGAATGTCTGAATTACAAAGGTAAGCTAGGTGTTGCGTACATTTATCATTCTGTCGGCCAGTCCAACCCCCAGCTGGGAAGAGAAACCTGACGATTTTCGTCGTTTGCGGTAGAATGTGTCAGGTGCTATAGTTATTGGATTAAGATGCTTGATTTGTTGTCATGAAAGGCACTAATAGGTGCCTTCACTAGGAATAAGTTCTCGATTATGTTTTGCTTGTAAGCAAAGCCAATCTTAATGTGCGAATCCATTATGACATTAGTTAGGCATCATTTAGCTATCAAAATGAAGAGAAGATGAAGGTGGCCATTTGACAGGCTAATTTGATGACAACTGAGACAGATTTCCTCTCATCGAAGCTCATTCCAACAAATGACAAATATTAGGGTCCGCCATATAAGGGGGCATTCATTTGGGTATTTAGCTCGCTTTTCCAGAAGGAAATAATTGTTCTTTGTTTAACAGTGCAGCAACACATTTATTATTCCCGGTTTAAACTGTCTTGTACATGGACACAACAAGGATGTTGGACAGGATTGGTCAGGGAAGGAAGAGACCCAGCACCCGTCTGGACACGTAAAGTGTTGCGCCAAAACGGCTTCAGGGTGGAAACTGTAGATTTAAAGAAAGCAACTCCGGCCTACAAAATATTATTTCCCTGATTTGTGGACAAAAATAATTAATTATATAAAACATCTTAGTTTTAAAAAATATTCAACGTAACATTCACACATGAAGACTCTTAAACATTTCATTGGTTCATACAACTTTTCTAATGACTTTTAAACATTTCATTGATTCATACAACTTTTCTAATGACTCTTAAATATTTCAGTGGTTCATACAACTTTTCTAATGACTCTTAAACATTTCATTGGTTCATACAACTTTTCTAATGACTTAAACATTTCATTGGTTCATAAAATGTTTGGTTTTTATACTCGCAGACTATGTAGCATTTGGAAGATTTCGTTTTAGACCGATTATTCTTGACTCAGAATTTAAAAAAAAAATTAATGCCTTCCAGGTGCAGTATGATTATGTAGTGTATTTGTCTTGTGGATTTTACTAGCGGGATATGTTTTTCGATTCCATTTATCACCGCCGTGAAATACTCGACGATTCACAACAGATCAAGCTACAATGAAACAAAACGTCCCACGATTCAGCACTGATAAATAAAAAACACAGATAAACCGCGTGTACATTAAGACCTACTCTGACGAACTATGTCATGAGGATTCATTCTCTCTCTCTCTCTCTCTCTCTCTCTCTCTCTCTCTCTATATATATATATATATATATATATATATATATATATATATATATATATATATATATATGTTTGAGTCCATTTCCGACGAACTGGTTCACGGTGACTACAGTGGGGGGGGGGGAAGGGGCATTTCTGACCAAGTAGGTCACGGGAGACGTATGAACTGTTACTGATATTATTCTCTACAATTACAAACAGAATCATGAAACTTTGAGATAGGATTGATGGTCTTTGGGTTTTCGAAACGCAACGAACTGGAAGAGGGTAATGTGAAGTTCCGTTCTACTTCGGTCCATAGTTTGAATTATTCCTGTGTGTGGACATGATAAATAAGCAAAAGAGAAGTAATATCCAGGGCAGATGATTATTATTTACATTGACGTTTACAGTCACCTCTGGTTGTTTTTCTGTTAACTGTACTGTCTTTCACGAAAATTTTTAAACTTCGTATGCACTCTTGAATGAAAAGTGTTACGAGAACAATTTCCGCATTTGTTTCCTGAAATGTCCTCACGTGATCGCTGACTGAGAGACGTAATATTTGATTTTGGTTTATTGGCGTATATTTCTAAGCATGGGAGAAGTCTGTTTTAAATACTGTCTGAAATATATATATATATATATATATATATATATATATATATATATATATATATATATATATATATATAAGTTTTACAACCGAGTTAAAAACCGTATTGATAGGTATATGTTAAATGTTAATTAGACTTGTTACGAAACGATGGGTTCATTACTGATTGCCTATGGCACTACTTTCCTGTAATTTGAAGGACTAAATTTATTTTCTAAACATGAGTAGAAAATATCTGTAAAAGAGGCATATTTTATTTTCGCGCTGATCTTAAGAACCATGTTGTCATTGATCATCAGTAATGCTGATGGACGTAAGTGACCTCTTATTTTATTATAGGCAAATATTGTAACGTGTCTAGTCTGCACTTCAACAATTCTTGGAACATTTGCTGACACTTTTTGGCTTCAACTTTCTTTTATAATCTCCATGGTAAGAGACCGCTCCGGTGGCCTAGTGGTTAGAGCGTCTGCCTCGGATGCGGGAGGTCGTGGGTTCGATCCCCGGCCGAGTCATACCAAAGGCTTATAAAAATGGTACTAATAGCTGCCTCGCTTGGCACTCAGCATTAAGAGGTTAGTGTTAGGACTGGTCGGCCTAGTGTCAGGATAATGTGACTGGATGGGACATCATGCTACCTGTCAGCGGCATGATGCCCCAGTGCTAGACATCACTATAAACTGCCACAATGCAGACATCGTAGCGATATGACTGAAAAATTGTTAAAGCTACATTAAAAAATCCAAATCACTCACTCCATGGTAAGAAGCAAATGTGTCGGTTGGACACCTCTAACTTGAATTGCGCAGGGTAAATAATGTCCCACAATGGATCGATGGTAAAAAGCGAATGTGTCGGTTGAACACCTCTAACTTGAATTGCTCAGGATAAATAATGTCCCACACAGTTGATCGGCATTTGTAACAAAGAGTATATTAAAATAATGCTCCTGGTTACAGGTATAATTCTTGGGGGGGGGGGGTGGGGGTGAATTGGTACCTCTGAAATGACGCTTTGTCTCAAAGGTACAATGAATTTTTATAGGATATACATCACGTTATTCTTAGAAATAAAAGCCATAACGACAGAATGAAACAAAAATACAACGTTGGTTGGCATGAGCCTGTCTATAATTCTCTGGCCAATTCTGTATTTCTCATTCCAGCTTTGTGTTTATTTAATATGGTGTGCAATACATGTATCTACGCCCTGATAGCCTTCTGTTACTGTGTGCTATGGAAAGGGTTACGATAATATTGAACTTGGTAAATTCTGAATAGCGTTTTTCTATGACATGGCTCCATAATACTAGTAATTGTGTTCGACACGAAAGTTTTGGGCGTTCTCTTGCAAAGAGACCTTTGACTTTTGTTATAGCAATCTCTTTTTTCCCCGAGGTTCAAAATCATTTACTAATTACGACCCGTCAACATCTTTCCAACAAACCAATATTCTTTTTCATTAAGTTTATTCAGATGAAACCAAAATAAATTGTCTCATAGGGAAGTAGACATGGTCTTCCAAAGGCTCCAGCGTTAATTACATATCTTAATTTTGTCATGATTAGCAATAGGAATTTACCATTTTACATTACAATACTTTCATCCAAGTCGGCCTTCACCTCACGTACGATGTAATTTAGGGTGTCGGGTAAAATTGTTGAAAGATGCGTGTTTTTAAAACCAATAATGGATTCCCATAGAAGAAAATAGCCCAATATTACATGTACTTGCGTTTAGAGCCAGCTCAATGTTAATGTAAAAAAATCCGTCATTTACTTAAGTCTTATTTATGCGTCAAAATAATGTCACACCGTGATCGTAGAGTACATAAACCTATGGACCACCGACCAATACTTAACGCTAGCAAAGGTGTGAGCGTCACGTGATTTACAGGTACACGGGCAGCTTGTCGAACATTCCGGCCTAATATTCGTTGCCTATGCGACTGCCACTCTATATCATACGTAAATTAAAATAGTCGTAACTTTTTCAACCATTTTTCATAAACAAAACAGCAATATTAATTCACAGTGGGCAAGTACCAATATAAAATAGGATGTGTATTAACGGATGCGGTTATCTTTACCTTGGAGATAGGTTCGGACACTTCTTAATTTGTTAAAGAGATTTTAGGGAAACAGGTTGCCCAAAGAAAAGCAGAAAACTTGCGACCAATTTTATTCTTTCGCGGCTTCAATAAAAAAAAAAAAATTGCAGGCGAAAGAAAAAAACGCATTAGTAAATAGCATATTTTGGTTTGGAAACTGTTCACCGCCATGCAATGTTAGGAAAAATCTAATTATAAAGTTCTAGTTTCCCATGTCCTATATGGTCTGCCTAATTACAAATCAATTGTTCCATTAAAAGGTGGACATGGATTTAACTCCGAATTATAGATCAATTATGATCATTTCAAACGGTCATGAATAATGATGGAGAGAACTAAGATGTCTGGCTCTGGTGTACCCCCCACCCCCAATAAATTGATGATACATATCAAGTTAGCATGTTGAAAAATGTGACCACACAAAAGTAAACTAAATCAGAGAAGTCACCGGACCAACATATTAATTCAGTTTGTAAATATGTTTAAATAAAGTTTACTGTAGATCTTTAGGTCAGTCAGTTAAATCCCAATAAAATGAAATGGTAAACGAACGCTTAGTTATGAAAAGCTATTGTAATTAAATTGACTGCCGACAACGAAGCGGTTGGTTTTCATTTCAACAATCCCCGAGATTCAGGCAGTCTGCGGTTAACCGCATGTCAGTACACTACTTAAGCAACCATACCATTCTCTAAATGAGATATGTCAGAAAACAAAGCTGTGCCCAAGGCCTGACTAATTCATAATAACGTGGCCCTGTTTTTTTTTTATTTAAGATGGGGCTTATTCTTGCAATCGCATACAAAATTGAGTGTAATGACTACTACTGGTTTACTTATAATGCAAAAATATTTCTTTTTCATTCACTCGGTAGAAATGGCAATTCCAATGAACGAGAAGCTTACTTTAAGATTCTGAGAAGATATCTCGATATAGTCCAAAATGATGGGCAAGTTGGTTTTTATTGACACGATAGAACATGAACTTCCCCCTAGATATAGATAATATGCGCTGGTCGCTGTAAGGTTCGAATCCGCAACCCACTGATAGTGAGTCCGGTAGGTTATCCTCTCAGTTGCATAATAAATGGAACACTAACTGGGGGTTCATATCACAATGATGTTTAAATTTTGCATTCATGGATTAATCACAACCCGCTCCCACTGTCTCACGTTTCATGGATGCATCTCAAGCCATTCTCACTGCGCCCAGTAATGAAAGTGTAACACCTCGGACCATAACATAAATAACCACCAATACTATGGAGTCATTGTTCATAGAATGATTTCATGAGAACGGCATTTTACTGCGAAACAGATTAAGGGAAATGTTATAAATTTCTTTGTATATTCACAATTCCACTATTTGTTTCTAAGCGCCGACATTCTGATTTGCATAGGAAATCTTCATTAGTCGCAACAACAACAAAAATGTAATCATTTTACAGACTAAATACGGTAAATATGTTACGTAACTTTCAAATTTGAGCAGGATCAAATCCGTGCTTTTTAAGTTCTCAAAGCTCAAAATCACCATATATTTTCTTGATGTTAGTCTACTTTGTGGGAACTTGCCAATTTGTATCCCAGTGTGTCTACTCTCTGTGAACTTGCCAATTTGTATCCCAGTATGCCTACTTAGTGGGAAATTGCCAATTTTTATCCCAGTATGTCTACTCTGTGGAAACTTGCCAATTTGTATCCCAGAATGTCTACTTTGTGGGAAGTTGTCATCTTTTATCCCAGTATGTCTACTTTGTGGGAAGTTGCCAATTTTTATCCCACTATGTCTACTTTGTGGGAAATTGCCAATTTTTATCCCAGTATGTCTACTTTGTGGGAAGTTGCCAATTTGTATTCCAGTATGCCTACTTTGTGGGAACTTGCCAATTTTTATCCTAGTATATCTGCTCCGTGGGAACTTGCCAATTTTTATCCCATCATGTCTAGTTTGTGGGTACATGCCAATTGGTATCAAAACATGTCTACTTTGTGGAAACTTGCCATTTTTTCCCAACATGTCTACTGTCCAAAGAGGCAATATGCAAGGATGATATGGAACTATCGATGCCAAACATTTAACGAAAGGCGAAACTTTAATGAGTTTATGTGTCCTGTCTGCCATAAAGATTAAACTAAAAGTGAAGGAATAGGAAAAACACCGGTCATTTTTCTTTTGGAGGATAAGCACAGAACATGTCCAAGGATATTGAATCATGAAGCATACGTTTTCCCCTTTTTTGTTGGACAGATTTACCACTTACCAAGAAAAATCCACAGAAAGGTTCATATAAACACGAGATTTAGTTTAAAGACGTAACTTTCAAAGAGTACGGACAAAGGTAACACGGTAGACTACCTGAACGTTCATTGTGGAACAAAAAAGGAGATATGGATCTCTTTAGAAAACAATGATGTATATTTATGAAATGAATAAAAATAACCCACATAGTATAGAAACTACGGCAACAAATTTTGCAGACTGACTTAAAATCCATTTGTTTGTGAGAAATTTTCGTACTCCTAGAAATAGATATCCACCCCAAGTATGAGAAATTACTTTTGTTTGATTAAATGTTTCTTTTACGCATCAACCATTGTAGACGATAGTCTCAAAATGTCATCCGTCATTATAGTCAGGACAAAGGCACTGGGTGGAGATAAAGTAACTTGATATCAGGGATAATGCACGTATTAGCTATTTATATGCGCAGCCACTTCAAAGTACTTCAAATGATTTATTGTATTAAAAGCGAAAACGGTGAAAGGCACTTATAAAATTTCAAACAACCTTGTCTTCATGTAGCAGGTTTAGTATCAAGCGTTGCGTCTTGTGTCTGTGCCCAACTTTTCAGATGTAAACCATGGGAATACCTCTTGCCTACTACTAAGAAATAAATGCCAACAATGAAAAACAGATGACAAAATAATATTTAAATTTTAGATAAAGAGAAATCAACTTTTATTTACAACTTAATTTTATTCAATTTTATTTACAATTATAAAAAGCGAGAAGACACATTTTGCAAGGTAATTTATAGACGTATATAAATTGTGTGCACTATGCACAGATTGAGAAAAATAGATCTGGTCAATCACTACCCATCTTTTTTCAGTTTTAAAATGACAAAAGAAGGTATCCAAGATGCAAACATACCTTGCACACTATCGAACTGACCAGTGTGAAACATTTCTTCCCTCAAATTTATTCCTTGTTTTTGGTAAATTGTATATTTGTAACGGGAAAGATTATAAAAATTAATAGTGATGTCTAGCACGGGGGCATCATACCGCGGATATGTGGCATCATGTCCCACCCAATCACATTATCCTGATACCAGGCCGACCAGTTGTAACATTAACCTCTTAATGCTGAGCGCCTAGCGAGGCAGCTGTTAGTACTATTTTTATAAGTCTTTGGTATGACTCGGCCGGGGTTCGAACCCGCGACCTCCCGCATCTAAGGCGGACGCTCTAACCCGCAAATAAATTGCTGTTTTAATAATCATGATTGTGTCCAGATTACAAATTATGTGTGTGATGTTATATGTTCTACAAAAACGTTTGTAATCTGCACAGATAAAAGGTCTCTTTAAGCTATGCATTTCCTCTAGAGGTGATAAATCAGCACGTGTATATGGTGAAAACCTGATGTTAATCGGAACACAAGCATGAACAATTTTGACAAGAAATCAGCCACATCCGTTCTTCGCTGGGATCCTACCAATTATAAATCATATTCGACCAGATGAAGTGTCTTCTTATCTGTGTTTTGTACAATGACTCTTGTTCTTCCATTTCTGTAGGAATTTAAATGATTTTAGTAATAAACGGGGTAATTTACTAATTCCATTCGTTATCAGTATGTTGTACAATGACTCTTGTTCTTCCAGTTCTGTATGAATTTAAATGATTTTAGTAATAAACGGGGTAATTTACTAATTCCATTCGTTATCAGTACGTTGTACAATGACTCTTGTTCTTCCAATTCTGTAGGAATTTAAATGATTTTAGTAATAAACGGGGTAATTTACTAATTCCATTCGTTATCAGTACGTTGTACAATGACTCTTGTTCTTCCAATTCTGTAGGAATTTAAATGATTTTAGTAATAAACGGGGTAATTTACTAATTCCATTCGTTATCAGTACGTTGTACAATGACTCTTGTTCTTCCAATTCTGTAGGAATTTATATGATTTTAGTAATAAACGGGGTAATTTACTAATTCCATTCCTTATCAGTACGTTGTACAATGACTCTTGTTCTTCCAATTCTGTAGGAATTTAAATGATTTTAGTAATAAACGGGGTAATTTACTAATTCCATTCGTTATCAGTACGTTGTACAATGACTCTTGTTCTTCCAATTCTGTAGGAATTTAAATGATTTTAGTAATAAACGGGGTAATTTACTAATTCCATTCGTTATCAGTATGTTGTACGATGACTATTGTCCTTCCAATGCTATCTGAATTTAAATGATTTTTGTAATAAAAGAGATAATTTACCAAATCCATTCGTTTCTGTGTACGTTCTCTCAAACCACCATATAATTGCTGTAAATAACCCATTTAGTCCGAATTAAGTCATCATTTACTGAATTACGACTTCTCACCTTACAGACCCGCGGTCGCTCAATAGTTAAAGCGTTAAACTCGGGACTGGAAATGTGCAGGTTCGATTCCCACCATCTGATCCAATCTGTATCATCGCTGCTAAATAAGCGCCTCTGCTATCTTTCCATTTACTATCCAGTTTGGATATTACACCTATGCCAATCAGTTCGGCGGACACGCATGTTACATTTAGCACAATAGTTCCTAACACTCGACACCGTTACCTTGTTGTATGTAAAATACTTCGTAAATATGTGTTAACGTGCTTTTGCAAGACGGGAAAATCTTTAGTTTTGGAGGTGCGTAGATTTTGCAAGTTGTCAAGCTCTTCAAATCGTGCATGTAGTCGGAAATCAATTGATGCCTAAACAGAAGTGATCGGTTCTGAAAGAACACCAGAATTTATTAAGTTAACTATCGGATCAGCACGGATCGACTGTGGTTGTGTGTTCTTGAGCAAGGCATCTGAATCTATTTGCCTCGGAACGAAATAACCTTCAAAGTGTTTCTGCGTCGTAAAACACACTCAACCCAACCCCAACCCCCCATCTCACCTTACCTTTCCATTTCGGCTGCTTCATGATGTGGAACGGAACCATTTTATGTGATTACCATGATGTGGATTGATAGCATATCAACAAAGATACGTCTGAAATTGGAGCCCACCTGTCTAACCTATGAAATTAGAGGTCAGATGTTTGGGTATGAAAAACACGTTCCCAATAAAACCACAATACCCTCAGACGTCATAAAACTTTGACACCTGCATTGGTCAGTTGATTCAAGCCATAGGACCCATTGTACAGTGTCAAAGAAACGTGTTGAATGTCGCTAATTTCTCGTTTTTGAGGTTAACGGGTTGAAATGCGATACACGTATTCATTGGAATGTTTTGGCACTGATAAGTGTAGGAAAATCTTCCGAACAACTACATAACATTGTATGTAAAAGTCCTCTAAATTTCGAAAAAATAAAATATAAAATAAAAATAGAATCAAAATAAATAATTTTATCTTGCGAGGAGTTTGCCATTGGACATCATCGCCACATAATTAAAACAGTCACCGCTAAGTACAGGAGTCGCAGTAGTCCAGCAGTTAGCGTGCCGGATTCACGACCGAAATGGTGTTGGATCCCAAAATACAATCGGACCAGTTTGTTCAGTTACTGTGGTGTGTCCTTTAGCATGGCACTTCATTCCAAATGCCTCGGCACTAAATAACGTACTTGTGTTGTTGTGTCGTAAAGCACCAAACCAACATCACTACCTACATCACAGATAACAACAGAAAAAAGAGACGATTCATGCAGAAAAAAGAGATTGTCATTTTAGTGTTATTTCAAATGTAAGATCGTTAAAAGACTTTGAAAAAGCCTCACACTATGTAACATTTAACTCCATTTCTGAAAAAACGTACTTGATATTAATGACCGAATCAAATTCGCCTTTGCCCATGGTTAAGTTGATTAATAGTTGAATAGACCTTATATTGTAATATGGACCAACGCCGTTTTTCCTGGATATTTATTTTCAGACTTCATCTAGCATGACATATTGTTTTACGCTAATTATCGACGAGAGAGAGAGAGAGAGAGAGAGAGAGAGAGAGAGAGAGAGAGTATTTTGGAATTGAAAGGACAAAATAAAATTAAAAACATGTTTTGCATCAGAAACATCTGAAAACAAAACATTTTTGGGCCCGTGGGAATGCAAATATGATTTTGTTGTGAAACTATTTATTGTGTCAACATGGGCCAAACAAGACAACATTTGCTTATTTTAAAGCATGGACACTTTTAACGTCCAAACTGGTCCTGTTTTGTGAAGAAAAAAATGTGAACAAACCCCGTTTTCCTTTCGGAATGTCAAAAGCAGACTTATGGTAAAATTAAAATTTTACATGATATATCCGGGATATAAAATTTTCACATGACTGAACGTCGGGAAATTGGCCATCCGATCTTTTAATAGCTCCGGACAAAAGCCTTGATTAGCTTCGCCAACGGAAAAAGGCAATCGTTT
Organism: Megalonaias nervosa; assembly: GCA_016617855.1. Taxonomy (NCBI): domain Eukaryota; kingdom Metazoa; phylum Mollusca; class Bivalvia; order Unionida; family Unionidae; genus Megalonaias; species Megalonaias nervosa. The sequence continues at coordinate 175,629 of JAECUM010000153.1, read as the reverse complement.
CACAGGCACATCTGGAAGGTCGACTCGGTGACATAGTGAATGGTACAAAAATGCGTGGTATCTGCCGAAACGTTTCATATGTTGATCACAAGGATTTATATCGTTGTTCATTTTACATACAAATATACATGTAACAAGAAAACTACAATCGAGGATGCTTCTCTACTTTTTTCTACCAGCTAGCTAAAGTCGATATATCTCAAGCTACAGTTTACACAGCATAATAAATTTAGCACCGATGTGTTAGCTCGAGATATTCGACTTTTCATGCCAAGATAAAATTCAGTTTACTTCTCCCGATTAAGAAATCCCCACCTGTTTTCCTACATTACCCTTCGACATATTATTATTTTTATATTGTTGCTTGTATAGGTAAATTAAATTAAGCATCGACACAAACTCTGTATGAACATAATGGGTTTCCAAATACTGAGTGTAACCCTAGTCCTCCCATGGGCCAAGTTCCTGAATTAGTTGAAAGGAGCGAGATTGTTTTATCGCAAGACAAGACTTTCTTGCAACAAGATTTTATCAAAGGCCTAAACGCGGGCAATGGGATTATCATCAAGATTGGGATTATCAAGGGATAAATACGGTTTAACCGCACTATTATGTGGGATTAAACTTCTGGACTGGGGCGGAATGTAGGGAACTTGACTTGTGTAGGAAGCAATTATATAACTTTCCGGTCTCCCTAATACGGAGACGTCAAAAATTCAATAATTTAAATTTAAACAATTGGACTGATGGATATTTATTAAGGGTAGTAAGTTTATTTTTGGCCTCAGTTTAAAAGGGTTATGGGGTTCCTTTCCAAGGAAAGCAGCGTTATTCAATCTAAGGGAAGTAACTATACATGTTTAAGGACTAGCTTTGTGCTAATTTACCTCCCTTGTCAATGTAATGCACATTTGTGGGCGAGGTAGTCCACTCCAGTCTATACTTCTGAGAATGAGACCGATATAATGTGAAGTTGTTTGCACTAGCAATATACAAATCGGGAAAAAATGTTGGCAAGGAAGACACTTCTGATGACAGAATGCGAGTTAAGGTACACTTGTCAAGGAAGACACTACTGCTGACATAGAACGCGAGTTAAGGTGCATTGTCAAGGAAGACACTTCTGATGACATAGAACATGTGTTAAGATACACTTGTCAAGGAAAACACTATTGATGACATAGAACACGAGTTAAAGTGCATTTGTAAAGAAAGACAGTAATGATGACATAGAATGTGAGTTACAGTACACTTGTCAAGGAAGACACTACTGATGACAGAACACGAGTTAAGGTGCATTTCTAAAAAAATAATGTAATGATGAGATAGAACGCAAGTTAAGGTACGCTCAAGGAGGACAATACTGATGACACAGAACGTGAGTTAAGGTGCATTTGTAAAGAAAGACACTACTGATGACATAGAACATGAGTTAAGGTGCACTGTCAAGGAAGACACTTCTGATGACATAGAACACGAGTTAAGATGCATTGTCAAGGAAGACACTTCTGATGACATAGAACGGGAGTTAAGATACACTTGTCAAGGAAGACACTAATGATGACAGAGAACACGAGTTAAGGTACACATGTTGAGGAAGACACTACTGATGATACAGAACACGAGTTAGTGTATTGTCAAGGAAGACAAACATGATGACATAGAACGCGAGTTAAGATACACTTGTCAAGGAAGACACTACTGATGACAGAACACAAGTTAAGCTGCATTTCTAAATAAAGACAGTAATGATGACACAGAACGCGAGTTAAGATACACTTGTCAAGGAAGACACTACTGATGACATAGAACACAAGTTAAGGTGCACTGTCAAGGAAGACACTTCCGATAACACAGAATGCAAGTTAAGGTACACTTGTCAAGGAAGACACTACTGATTACATAGAACGCAAGTTAAGATACACTTGTCAAGCAAGACACTAATGATGACAGAACACGAGTTACGGTGCATTGTCAAGGAAGATGCTTCTGATGACATAGAAAGCGAGTTAAGGTACACTTGTCGAGAAAGACACTACTGATGACACAGAACATGAGTTAAGGTGCATTGTCAAGGAAGACACTTCTGCTGACATAGAACACGAGTCATGTTTTACGTCTTAGTTTAAAATATAAATCTTGCTTATTTGAAAATTAGTCATTCATGCTTTAAGATCTTAGCAGAAACAATTGTTTTGTTGTTGTGTCCAGAAATTCATTTAGAATTGATTTTTTTCATATTATTTAATTCAAGTTATTCTTCTCTGAAAATACAACCTGCTCTACAAAAATAACATTCTTGGAAATTGGGAAATGAATTTAAAGTGAAATTTCAAATAAGCATTTATTGTGATCGAACAAAAGACTGTTGGTATATCAACATTATACGGGCCACCACAGGCACATCAGCACCTTCAGCATTGGATTTAAATTGGATTTCACAAATGTTTATTCAGGACTTTAATTATTAGAACTATTGTTTGTAATTCTAGGATTATTCACACTTTAATTCACAATACCGTAAGCTCCTTTGCTTACATTTTCTTTTTTTTAAAGGAAAATAAATTATTTGCTGAATTTTGCAAAGCTTGTTGCTTCTCACTCTTTAATATAACTTATTTTAAGATCAAAGACTCGTAATACATAGAACACGAGTTAAAAGTACATTTGTAAAGAAAGACTACTGACGACATAAGACATGATTTAAGGAACATTTGAAAAATAAGATTACTGATGACACATAACACAAGTTAATGTACATTTGTAAAGACAGTCACTAGTGATTACATACAACATGAGTTAAGGTACGTTTGTAACAGACGACTACTGATGACATACAATGCGAGTTAAGGTACACTGGTAGGGGAAGGATACTGATGACACACAACGCAAGTTAAGGTACACTGGTAGGGGAAGGATACTGATGACACACAATGCAAGTTAAGGTACATTGGTAGGGGAAGGATACTGATGACACACAACGCAAGTTAAGGTACATTGGTAGGGGAAGGATACTGATGACACACAACGCAAGTTAAGGTACATTGGTAGGGGAAGGATACTGATGACACACAACGCAAGTTAAGGTACATTGGTAGGGGAAGGATACTGATGACACACAACGCAAGTTAAGGTACACTGGTAGGGGAAGGATACTGATGACACACAACGCAAGTTAAGGTACATTAGTAGGGGAAGGATACTGATGACACACAATGCGAGTTAAGGTACATTGGTAGGGGAAGGATACTGATGACACACAACGCAAGTTAAGGTACATTGGTAAGGGAAGGATACTGATGACACACAACGCAAGTTAAGGTACATTAGTAAAGGAAGGCTACTGATGACACACAACGCAAGTTAAGGTACATTGGTTGGGGAAAGATACTGATGACACACAACGCAAGTTAAGGTACATTGGTAGGGGAAGGCTACTGATGACACACAACGCAAGTTAAGGTACATTGGTAGGGGAAAGATACTGATGACACACAACGCAAGTTAAGGTACATTTGTAAAGGAAGGCTACTGATGACATACAACACGACTTAATGTACATTTATAAAGGAAGTCATTACTGACAATGCAGAATCGTCACCATGCATAAAAAGGTTCTGCATGTCAGATATGCTAGTAAGGCTGGCGGAGACATGTCGCAGCACAAGACACTGAACAGCTGGGGAATACAAGTCTTGCAGTCGGATGGGCCTAGCTGGATGGCACCAATTGTATTGCCATTTACTGGTATAATGGACAGTCGGTCCTGCTTGTCACTGGATACCATACCATGAGAACTGTTGAATGACAGCTGTTTGCCAGTCTGAGATATCATACTCATGACTAATGAAATCATACTCTGGTTGTCCAGATGGCTGGACTGTTTGGTTGACAGCAGGGATGGCGCAAGGTGAATTATATAAAATGTGTAAACTGGTCAAGTCTGCAAAGTCGGAAGGTAGTCTAGCTTTCATGTTCCAAAGACCATGCATTAGTGGGGACAGGGACCCGTGTCCAGTGGGCCGCCAAATAAGGTTAAAAATGGTCCTAGTTTTGTCCAACTCATTCACAGACCTTCTAAACAGCTTGCTGTAGTACGTGTAGTATGTGTGATTCTAAAATAGCTCAAGTTGAACTGTGTGAAAAGACTTCAGCTAGATCTGAAGAGATCATTGCCACAGACGCTGTTTTAGGTATTTTCGTTAGGGGTGGGTTGCATCTCTATCCCACCTCCAAGGTCAATGATTCTAAATTCTGATGAATGTTTAATACCATAATGACGGAAAGTCTTGGAATGCTACAAGTCTGCGGACACCCATAATTATTTTCAAAAACAATTTTTTATGATTTGTAAAAGTTGGGACATGAGATTATAACAATTTTCTGATGTACTACAAGTGTTCACACTCATTAGACACTTTTCTTTTACTGATCACTCTGCATATTTTACTGACAGCAACATAATTTTAAAAAATACTGCAGTTATGTACTGTCATTATGAATTATCAGATGGAAATGTTATAAATTAATATCTTTCAAAAATCAATAAATATGTTTAATTTTCTTGTTGTGAAATTTCCACCTATTTCAAATCTGTACAATTTCAAACAACATGAAACACTGAGTACTAATGATGTGCCCATATAAACAGTGACTCTTCTCGGTTTTCCTTTAGTTTACAATTGTCCGTATATTCATTAATGCATCACTGTATTAAAATTGTGAAAATTTAAATACTGAAATCATTCAAATGTGGTACCATTATTAAAACAATGAAAATAATGTTTGGTGTGTCGCTTTCATTTATAGTGACCTTGTTTACAGCATGGTCAGTGTGTAATAAATTAAGAAGATCTCTTGAATTCAAATTATTGGCAGAACAAAGAGGTGCTAGCATTGCCTTTGGAAAAAATTAACTATTTACCGCACTTTCTGGATCTAAACAATTAACCGGCCTGGATTCTTTTGGGAAAACAAAAGACAAATCGGCCAATTACGATGAAAGGAGATTCCCAATACCATCTGATTGCCAAAATTAAAAGTGGAATAAATCATGTGGAAAATTATGAATTTATGTTCCACTAAAACACAACACTAAAAAGGATCAATGATGATTGAGTTGATCTATATTCAGACTATTCAGAATTTTTACCTATATAACAGTCATTTTTTAAAATGAATATATGACAGTTATGTGCCCAATATATTTAAAAAACTTTCATCAAACATGTTTTTTCATCAATTTAAAGGATCACTCATATCACTGAAAAGAGTAACTTTTGAGTGTGTGAGAAAGAGTCAATAAAACAGCAATGGATGCATAGCTAAAATGTGATCTGGAAGAATGACGAATACAGCAAAATCTTATATCTAATATTGTTTATAAAGAAATAAAAGTTAAGTAGTGTACACCATAGTATGTCTCCAGGTAAACTCTAAATAACTTGTGAATTATGAAGTCTTTATTTGCCTGACTGTATTTCATGTTGGAGAGATCCGAATGTGTGTGTGTGCGTTATTTGGATCTTTAATGTAGCTTTAACAATTTTTCAGTCATATCGCTAAGATGTCTGCAATGTGGCAGTTTATAGTGATGTCTAGCACTGGGGCATCATGCCACAGACTTGTAGAACAATGTCCCACCCAGTCACATTATCCTGACACCAGGCCGACCAGTCCTAACACTAACCTTTTAATCAGACCTGCCAACCCTGACGAGTCCGTCTCAGTAAGGCAGTTGATTTGTCTCTGTAATAGTGACCAGTTTTCAGTAAGGTGTAACAAAACATCAATAACTGCTATTGTAAAGCTGGAAAACGTAAGTAAAACTTTGACGCAGCAACGATAAATATTATGTTCAACTGAAAAGTTTGTAAAGTACGCGTAGACTTTATTTACCACTAGTATAGTTGCACAAACTTTAGCTCCAAACCCTATGCAACTCAGTGGCTTGTTGCCATCTCTCAACTTGACGTAACTCTTCTTCCATTAAACATGATGATGGCAATCATATCTCCCACCACGAGACATACACAAATTGGCATGTGATATCCAATAAACGTAATTAATTCCTTTCCAGCTTTTATTCACAAGAATCTGAATACTCCTTTTTATTCTTCTGTGTTGATTATTAACACATTTTTAGAAGTTTATTTTCCCTTTTGTCTTAAACATGTATCGCTTTCTGGACGCCATTTTTAAAAAAATCTATAATGAACAGTTTGATCATGCAGACGCTTTGCATGAACAAATAGGTGCAGTTTAAAGCATCTGGCATGCTGCTGTAAAGTTAGTCTGGTTCCCGGACTAATTTTACTAATTCTAATATGACACCCGGATCCATATCAAAAACAGATGAACCAACTGCCCGGATTTTTTGACAACGATCATTTTTCAGTAGTTTTTGCTTGTATGCCGTAAGTCCATATTTTAAGGGTAATTTTCGTAAGACTTATGGCAAAATCGTAAGAATTGGCAGGTCTGCTTAATGTTGAGTGCCTAGTGAGGCAGCTGTTAGTACTATTTTTATAACTTTTTGGTATGACTCAGCCAAGGTTTCCAACCTGCAACCTTCCGAGGCAGATGGAGAGATCAGAAAAAAATGCATATGCAAAATAATATAAATACAGTCTTAGTAGTTTAAAACTGAACAAGATCTGTATGACATGGTGATCTTGCTGATTTGGCATTTTTGTGTCTATAAGTGTTGGGACACTGCGAAGGTTATATTTTTCACTTGCATACAAGTCCTGGGACACGAAATAATGATATTTTCCTGTCCCAAGACTTACCACCATTACAGTAGATTTAGAACATGACATTTTTTGTGGCCCTACAATCGTTCTTTCAAGATGGTGGACCAAACATTTTCTCCCTTCATTATATTTCGTGCAGGTAAGTCATACCTTATGGCTATGCTACATGACTTTATTGACATACAACATTGTTCAAATAAGCAAACTCTTGTTAACAAGATGACATTTGAAGTCTATAAGGAAATTAAAAGCACAATACAATTATACCCATGAAAACTTTGAGTGTTATGGATCTATATCTCATGGTCAACGACAACTGGTTTTTATGAATTCACTGGGAAAAATACAAATGTTGTACATGCCAGATACATCAAACTTTTGACTTACGTTACTAACGAAACAAAATGTTGGTCAAAACTGATTATAAAATGCAACAGATTCTTCTGATATACTGTTCACAGTTACTAGCAAACGTTTAAACTAGTAAACATATGGGTGGGACAATCTGTCACATGATGAATTAATCTGTAAGAGTTATGTCCCTTTGTCTTCCGGTTGTGCAGTAATATTTTTCATATTTTTTGAAGAGCTGGATTTGAAGCAATTTTCTAATGTTAATCTTACTGGATGAATAAGTACGATGGACATAGAAAGTTTACAGTTGGAAATTATCATGGAAAATAAAACATTGACACTTGAGTTAGCCTATAATAAAAAAGTCATTTTGTATAAAATAAAGTCAGCCACTCTGCAGTTCTCTTTGGTAGCCCAAAATGTTCCAGGAAGAACTAATACATAAAGATAGCAGCAGTGTTAGTAGATCAAGGCTGTTACTCTATTAACCCTACTATGAATGCTACTGATAATCCAGATGGTAACCTTTGATGATATCACTTGAAAAGGGTTTATTCAAGAAATTATTTTCTAAACAAATGTTTGAGAGAGAGAGAGATGATGGCATAATCGACTTAATCAAACTACACTAAATCACAATACAAAAGGAGGCTATTATTTCATTCTCAAATGTTTCAATCAATTCTTGAAGCAAGGCAACATATACGAAATGATGTAAAAATTATGACATCTTACTGAATAACACAATGAAATCCAAATAAATTTTCTTTTAATATGTGTGGTGCAAGATGCTTGTTAAGGAATTAAAACAATGTAAGATATCTTAACATGTTTATTTACACAAAATAATCTTAACTTCTACATCACTAAAAACAACTACAATATATCTTATCAGCATTACCCATGTCCTTTGGTCAACAGATTTTTGGCAAACCACAGGGGTCTTGGTTTCTTCATCTCTACAATATATTTTCCCTTGTACTTTGCTCGGTCTTCTTGATCATCCTCATACAAATAAACAACCTCTGACCTTGGATGGTTATATTGAAAATCTTCCCCCATTGCCGCTTTCATGGCCTCTGTTTCTTCCCTGACTTCCCCATAGCATTTTGCTGAGAAAAATAAAGACATATATGTCTATATGTGTGGAGAAGCAAAAATAAGTAAATTGAGACAGACTGATACTTTCATTAGACACCTTTTTAGCCTCGCATATTCAGAGGTACAATGCTGGATCAATGCAATAATGTAAAAATAAATACTGCAGTGCTGAACACACAGAAAGAAGGGTTGAAGCAGAAAGATAGATATGGTTGGGGGAGAAGATGAACCATGCATTTTATTTGTATATACTTATATATATATAGAAAGGTCAATAAAGGCAGTATTGATCAAATTGTAACAAGCTCTTTGTACAAACAGCTACTAAATTCAACAGTGGAATATGTTTTTCCAGAAAATCCCATCATCTATTTTAAATACCTGTGCATTCTCTCAAATGTGTGTACTTACAATGCTGATATATGTGTACATCATACTTGAATGTGTACTTCAAATGCTAGTATACATGTACACATCACTCGAATGCGCATACTTACGGTAAACCATATACTCACTTAAATATTGACAATATAAATTTTACACCTATCCTACCATAACATAATATATAAAAAAAACATTCAAAGTTGTTAGAGCAAGAAAAGTAGGCTACAGTGACCTCCTTTTGTTGTACTGAGTAATTCCCTATATGATGAATACAGACTCAAGTTTTATGACTGCATATACAAAAGTGTCAGAAAATGAAATGCAAAAATTGGCAAACATGCTGCAGTGGGAAATGTGATCCTATATCTCACTTACGATAACAGGTGATAAAAATTTGAGTGCGAAATCTCAATTACTTAATGTGTGCATCTCAAATATAGAGTGCATTTTAAATCCTATGACACAGTATAATCAAAGTGCAAGTTTGAGGAGACACAAACAGCATCATTGTTATTTAGAACATGCAGGTCCAACCATAAACCTCCATATGTCCATGGAGAACAGCCACACTTAGTCATCTCTACAAGACGTTTCAATAGCATCAAAGTAAGCAAGCTATCGTGTAACAAAATTATTTTTAAAAATCGTATCACACAACTCGCACAGAATAGTGTTTCACTTAACATGTGGCACCATTTTCTTTAAAAGTATAGACTAGTCTGCTAATTAACTAGCTTATCAATATAATGAATCTGTGAGGCAAAGCTCAAATTTGAAGAAACATATCTGTTTTCTTGGAAATGGGTCATATACTGTTGCTATAAATAGCAAATAAGGAAGGTACTCCAATGCTATTCTTATGCAGCAGACACCTTTTTAAGAATATTCTCAAATTTATATCAGTTTAATTAAAGAGATGATAATAACAATTTTAAAAAACCCAACTTTTTATTGCTTTACTTTTATTTCTTATTGTACCAAAAAAGCATAATCCATGTACAGGTCAGCACAAAACATAATTACCGTATTTACTGCATGTTTTCGGACGGCAAAAAATAATTACTTTTTTTGTTGTCCGAATACATATTAAATTCTTTAATTAGGTGTCCGAAAACAAACAGGGGAAAACAAATTTGTGTCCCCCCCCGTCCGTAACAAAGTTACGATTAGCTCACATGATGACGTGCTGCTGTGAAGTAAAACAAGTATTTTGTCTAACACCACATAAAGGATAATGAATGAAAAACAGGCATTACTTGCCTATTTTGTCTATTTGATACATGTCCATCCATCAGAAAACGCAGCCATACATGTATCTGAGCCACAATTGTGTGCGTATTTTCCAAAATAACCGCCATATTAGTAATCGTGCAATCCAGTTTAACCCTTTACTAGCCTAATCAGTGATCAATAAAATCCACCTTACAAATGCATGCAAGCTTTATGTCTGTGTAATTAAGATATTAATATAAACTAAAGAAAAAAAAATTGGAATTACAATTCTGAAGATATTTATGACAGAAACATTTTAGTATCAAGAGTAGAAATACCAGTACATGTATGAGTGCTGATCTTAGAGCACCAAGGATGAGAGGCTCCATATGGGATGAGTGTTGTAAGCACGCCTAGGAAGGGTAAAAATAACAAGCAAGTTGCAATATACGAGTCGTTAATATGTTGGTATTTTTTTTTTAAATAAAGGTGAACTATTTGTTGTGGTTCTCTCTTCTTTTTGTCTCCCACCTAGCCGAGGGTAGCTTCAAAATGAGTAGAGCCTGCCGACTCGAAACAATCGACTGCTCAAAGATTGTTTTGATGCATGTTGGAGATTTCAGGATGTCTAGGTGATAATTGTTCCTACGATAATTTGTGGGATTTCTTTGACAGGTGTGTTCAGAAATAAAGGGCAGCCATCTGGATTTCGTTAAAAGCGCACACGATGTACCGAACATGTTGAACCCACAATCAATATTTATCGTCTACAAAGAGGTTTATTACCTGTAGAACAAGTCGGGGATAAGGGGTTTGTTTTGCTGCACGATGTCAATGAATTTACTAATCCATACTGACTCTCTGATGTGTTGTTTAATGATATAAAGCGGGGATCATGGTTTCTAATCAAAGCCATAACTGTCACAACTGCATGAAGTGGTTTCGTGTGTAGCGATGTCCACACTGACAACCAATCCATGGAAGTTCGTGATCACATTAAATAATTGCTGACCAAATGAAGCAAACTTTGTATCAGTTAAATTAACGGCAAACACACTGTGAATTTTACTTTAAAATGAAGCAGCAGATCTGCTTAGATTGTGTCTGAAAACATAAATTGTAGAAAAAATTATAGTGGAGCAACATCCGAAAAATTAAAAGGCATTTAAATATTATATTTGCCCCCCCAAAAAATGGTGTCCGAAAACAAACAATGTCCGAAAACATGCAGTAAATACGGTAGGTTTAAAAAAAGCATAATAATTATGCCAAAAGTATAATGGTTGGCATGCATACATAGATATCTCAAAACATTCTAACCTTGATTCAGTTGTGCCCACCTGAGTGTCACATCAGTGACCTGTTGGCTCTACCCAGTTCATATCGATTTTGCATAAGGGCCAATAAGGTGCAAATAGTAAAAGGCTATTAATGTCAGTTTATTTTGGACAGCATGTTCAGTAGGAAACTAGACTAGAGGTCGAATCTAGAGTAATTAAAACTGATACTATGACCCAAAATCAATATGTGTTATAAAAATACACAGGTTGGAATTTCTATGCATAAGACATGGGTAAAATTAAAATCCAATGCAACAAAACCCGCAGGTATGTGTCTACTGGGAACACAGTAACATAATGTGTGCATCTTAAATACTTGCAACATACTCCGTGCATCTCACTTGAATACCTATGGCATCAGGATTCTCAATTGATTTCCAAACTGAGGAGTCAGTTGACCCTTGACCCCAAAATCTCAAGAGTCAAAACGAAAATCTCAAGAGTCAAAACTGAAATCTCTCGAGTCAATTCTTTTGGACAGTCATGAGCCCATAACTGTGATTCCTCATTACTGGTGGAAACAAATCATGTTTAAGATTTCTTGTCTCATGCTAAATAATGAGAAATACTTGTACAGTATTTTGTAATAAACATACAATCTGATTTTTCCAAAAGTGTTTCTCTTTCTATGTTTTACTGTGTGTATATTTTGTATATATGAAACAGGATTATTTAATACTTTATTATATTTTCAACTTCTCAACATATTCTATTATCAACTGCTCAAATCATTTTATTTGCAAAATTATACCCATACAACTATGAAGGTCATATATTATTCAAATATCAACAATGTACATCACAGAATTGTCAGTTCACTTTTCCACTTGTCTTTAAATTTTCTAAATAAATTTGAAAATTGAGTCTTCTTCTCCTTCTCCTCAGAGCTGACACTATCTTTCTGTTTCTTTGGAGTCTGAGGGTAAAAAAAATTCATCACCGGTAGGTCGTTTCTGAGACTGAGACAAAAAAGAAAATATACTTCTTTGCCCTGTTGTGATTTTGAAGTTCAGATGAATGCACTAAGTGTTATGTCCGTTCAGTTTTTTTCTCAATACCATTAATTAAAACGTTGGAGGTTTCAAACATTTTGCCAATGGAAGCAAATTAATCTGCAATTATACACAATCCCATGCTCAAAATTGGCTTCGCGAGAAGCCATATATTCGCGTTTTGTCTAATTGATTATAATTTAAAGTGCAATTAAACAAATGCCGATATTTTTTTCCGAAATGAATCCAGTGAAGTCATAAATGATTCCAAATTTTTAAACATCCCACCAAATGAAGCAGACTACCAATAAAACAATTCAAGTTGTCAAGTTGGTCCACTTACTTTGACAACTGGTTTCGCGAGCTGCCATAATGATATGCTCCAGTTCTGACCAGTTGATTACAATTTTATGTCCAAACATACCAATGCTAATATTTGATCAAAAGGAAGTCCATTCATGGCATAATTGTTTCCTCTTCCTCTACCATAAACTTCAAACGTAATCTCAAAACAATCCAACCTAATTCAGTTGCACCAAAGCCTGACCTGACATCAGTGAACAGTTAGCTCCACCCAGTTCATATATTTATCTTCTATTGATGCGATATTATTGGTTGTCAAGGTGTAAACTGTTGTAGAGCAGATGTTAATCAGTGCCTCCTACATTAAGTTTGTTATGAACAGTGTACTCTTAGTAAGAAACAAAGCTGGAGGCCAATCAAGAGTAACTAAGATTGATGTTCTCGCCCAAATCTACATGCATCAAAAAGACGCACAAGTCTAACTTCCGTCCAACTAAAATGGCTCATATTTAAATTTCACACGTCAAAACCCGAGGGTACGCATCTATTGAAAACCCTGGGCATATTGTGTGAATATCACTTGGATACTGTTTGTATGAATCTCACTTTAATACTTACGACATATTGTGTGCATCTCATGATATGTTCCACATTCTAAACAGGCCACTATGTTCTTCTTAATGGCTGTCACTTCCTTGAATTCTTTTCCTTGAAATTTCCGGGTCAGTCTTCTTTCCAGAGTTCTACGGCTTTTTGGAACTCCCCACAAGATGCTGCCAAATATTGAGTCAATGACAGATCTGGATGAACTTGATTCTGAATTCTTTTGCTGCTGAAATCGGGATTTGGAATCACTGTTTACTCCATCTAGACCCAAGTCGAAGTTAGGCACACCAAGGGTGGGAAGCCCTGTCATTACAAAAATATTATATAATTATTTGAAGATGGTGTTGCAACACTGGAATGAGATATAACCTATCACAGCAACTGGCATGTAAGATGTTGACTGTTTTGACAAAAATGCAACCATCTCAAGCCAATTTTGGGTGAAAAAAATGAAATGCATGGAAATATCATCTAAAAAGGTGAACTTATGACACAAACCATGCAACGTAATTGTCAGAAATTGGTTATAAATTTAGTTGTAACTGGATCAAAGTTTTGCTACCTGGTTCTATTTGTTCTAACAAATGCAACTGGTCCTGGCATATAGGTTCACAACTTGGATCTTGGCATCTTGAAATCTGAGCAGGCATCTTAAAAGTTTCAGTGAATTATCAAGATACAATCAATTTATCCTTGTCCAATCTGTGCATAATTATCCTTGTCCAATCTGTGCATAATTATCCTTGTCCGATCTGTGCATATTTATCCTTGTCCGATCTGTGCTTAATTATCCTTGTCCAATCTGTCCATAATCATCCTTGTCCAATGTGTCCATAATTATTCTTGTCCGATCTGTCCATAATATCCTTGTCCAATTTGTCCATAATTATCCTTGTCCAATCTGTCCATAATTATCCTTGTCCAATTTGTCCATAATTATCCTTGTCCGATCTGTCCATAATTATTCTTGTCCATTTTGTCCGTAATTATCCCTGTTCAATCTGTTCATAATTTTTCCCTTACTTTAGTGAGGAATAAATATGACACCCTCCATCTACCTGTATCTCCTTGCAAGCCACTGTGAAATTCATTAAACTTGTACACACTTTGCCCATGTGACATTCAAGCCGCTGGGTGGAAGTTCATCATACTTGGTACACATTTGGCCCATGTGACATTCAAGCAACTGGGTGGAAATTCACCATACTTGCTACACATTTTGCCTATGTGATAAACATCTACAAAAAGGGTATGATTTCTTACCTCTTCTGTGGTTCAAGTAAAGGGGTCAAAACCAACTATATAACAAATTAAATTACAGGGACATTTATTAATATTGTTTATCAATAATCAGTGTTTGATTTGATGCAAAATGTGTTCAAACTAGGTTATCAATAATTATCTGCCATCATGCAATGTAATATAGAATTCATGTTGCTATTCTTGCCTAAGTTTTGACACATGGAAAAATAACATCAGATACTTTGATAGTTGCCCCAGCTGTTTTAAATTCAGGCATGTGGTTGCCATTGTGGACAAAATTTGGCATTTAGTACCTTTAGAATATTAGAAAATAAGTTTTCAAGTCACACCACTTACTGGTGAAAGCCGTTTAACCTGCTGTGTAGGAAGTAATAAATAGTCCCTTGCAAAGTATGTGGATGTGAGTTAACAACAGAATGAGCTTCTCAGTCCAAGTCCTTCAAAATGTTGATCTTATTCATTCAATGAGATAATGGCAAAAAACAAGAACTTAAAATGAAAATAAAAACACTGTAACTTTCTTATACTACACAGGTTAATTATCAACAAGTTATGTTTTAACTAACATCTGTATATAGTAACAAGACTGAAGGGAATACACAAATTTTGCTTCAAATAAATAAATACAGTAATTTAGGATTAGAATTTTCCACTTCTGATAAGAATGCACCAAGAAATACTAGTACTAATAATAACAACAATAAATTATATTGTGTATTGTCATATAGTGGCCATGTTTTTATGAAAACAAGTAAATTTCCACCATAACCATCTTTGGTAATCAAGGGACATTAATCCACTTTTTTCCATGTCTACCTTTAGCATATGTATCTAAGTGAAATGTTCTGAGTATGTGCCCTCTCATGTACTGGTACATATTTCTCTTACTCTGAGTTGTAATTGGCTGATGTAACAAAACATAATTAGCATCCTATCCTAATAATAAATTAGAAAGACCAGTAATGCTCTTCGATAAGGAATAAACTTCGGTGGGGAGGAGATACGATGGAAAGCCCACTCATAAAATAATAATTATTTTGCCAGACACACAAGACTAAGTATCTTGATGTTTAATAGTTCCTGTATTGTTCAAGATGTTTTAAGATAAATATTTAATAACAGCTCTTACATATTTTGTTCAATTCATAGCAAAAGGCCAAAACATGTTTTCTGTCAATACTAAGAAACCACTGGCTAAGAAATATTACAAGTTCAGCAATGGTTGGATATCAAAGTTTAAGCACATTTCAGCTGGTAGCAAAGGTCCCGAGTTGCATTGTGTGTTACATCTTTTGTATTTCATAAACTATTTGATGTTTTCATGCAAATAAATTAAGTTCAATGCCTAGATAACATATATCAGTAAACATTACAAGATAATTTATTTTAAAATTGGGATAAATTATACATAAAAGCATAAATACATCATGTATTTTGTCACTATTTCTCATCTAAATCAATCTTAAAAGTGCCAAGATATTTATGAAACATTGACTTCTGGCTCCCGTCAGTTGACTGGAGAACACACTACACAATGCTGTTTATTCCATTAGTAAGTCGTCAACCCATACAATGTAAATATGATTATCAGGGTAGATACATATGTAGGATCCATCTTATATTCGAGGGGTTAGTGCCAGATCTCTCTCCAAATATATTTTTAAAACCATTAAGACAAACACGCCAAATTAAAGCCAAATCTATTCCCAATTTTAAAACTATAAACACTGCAGAAAAACAAGTATCAAATAACAGTAGATGTTTCGTAGTTGAGCAACGTAGAACAGAACAATTTAGAAATTCTTTCTTCGTAAAAACAATTGTGGACTGCAATCATGTTAGTGACAGTGTTGTGTGCGTGCAAACAGTGGAGAGCTTCAAGACAGCTCTTGATCAATACTACTAACTTATGAGTGGCTCTCTCTTCCGGTGCAATTTTAAGCTGTAATGTGCCCTGCACCTCATGCATTCAGATTCAGATTCTGATTACATTGTTGGCCTTGGGTTAGTCCTATAATGTAGGACCTCAACCCTGATATTTATGTTTTGGACCTCGAGGTCTTACTGCCTGAATGACAGCACTGTGTAGCATGTTTTGATGTCAACTAACATTGTAACAAAAGCCAAATTTTCTGGAATATCTCACACACTTGGCAGCCCATAACGGTGCTTTGCTACAAATTAAAGTCATACTGTTTTAGTCAGACTTTACTTACTCTGATTTCTCATTTCTAATAAATTCAAATTCTCACACAAGCAAATGGACCTGTTTTCAAGTTTCATTGGTCTACATTTCAGATGGCTGGAATGTCAAAATTGGGTCAAGTTGAAGTATCTGCATGTGGTTTGTATTTTTAACATAGCTTTTAAAATTTTTCAGTCATATCGCTATGATGTCTTCCATGTGGCAGTTTATAGTGATGTCAAGCAATGGGGCATCATGCTGCAGACATGTGGCATGATGTCCCACGCAAGCACATTATCTTGACACCAGGCTGACCAGTCCTAATACTAACCTCTTAATGCTGAATACTAAGCGAGGCAGCTGCTAGTACCATTTTTATTTTGTGAGGCTTTGTTATGACTCGGCCGGGGTTCGAACCCGCGACATCCTGCATCCGAGGCAGACGCTCTAACCACTAGGCCACTGGAGGGGTCTAAGTAGTCCTATATGTAAGACCTCAATGCTGATATTTATGTTTTGGGCATCTAGGTCTTACTGCCCAAATATCGGCACTGTATAGCGTGTTCCGAAGTCATTTAACATCGAAATGACAAGTCAGATTATCAGGAATATCTCACACACTTGGCAGCCCATACTGGCGCTTTTCTACAAATTAAAGTTATAATGTCTTAGTCAGACTTTGGGGCCCCAAGTGGCCAAGTGGTCTAAAGCGCTCACCGTTACGGATCACTGCCATCTCACCTCTGTCTATGTGGGTTCGAGCCATGGGCTTGGCCAATGTGAGTACATGAGAAAGCTTGCCAGTAGCTTCTCGTGGGTCTGTGGTTCTTTCCGGGGTTTTCCTGGCTTCTTCCTCCACCATTTACACTGGCCACCATGTATAGCCTATCTTGTGCTGAAAAATGGTGTTAAACCCTAGAACAACAACAACAACAACAAATTAGACTTTACTTACTCCGATGTCTTTTTCCTACTAAATTCAAATTCCCACACAAGCAAATGGACATGTTTTCAAGTTGTTGGCCTACATTTCAGTTGGCTGGAATGTGATGGAAGCCAGGTATACCGAAATCGGTTAAAAAGATGATAAGAATCTTGAAAGAAATGAAGCTATCTAAACACTTTCTTCATTATTAATATATTTTTATTCATTGAGTTAAAGAAGTATACTTCAACTTAAGCCAATTTCGGCATTCTCGGCTTCCATCACATTCCAGCCAAGTGAAATGTAGGCCAACGAGACTTGAAAACAAGTCCATTTCTTTTGTGAGACTTTGAATTTATTAGAGAAAAATATCAAAGTAAAGTCTGACTAAAACATTATTACTTTAATTTGTAGAAAAGCATCACAGGGTTCATACAGAATTCTGAATGATAAATTCAAAGACTTTTCCCAAACTTTCAAAGACCACAAACATGGATTTCCAAGACCTATTTTTGCTAACATTTTGTATACAAGTTATGTTATGTAAGAAAACAACGAATGCAAAATACAACATTGAGGTTGGGTCTGGTCATCACGGCAGAATTTTGAGACAGAGAGACAGACGTGTTGGAAATTCGAGATCTAGAGAACGATAAATAAATTTACAAAAGAAATTCCAAACTGTAATAAGCAGTAAAGATATGCTTAAAATTAATAATAATAATACACACATATATACATAATACATTCTATGTGTTATTATTATTGTTATTAATAGCATTACAGTTTTGATTTGTTAAAATTTATTATTGTTCTGTATATCTCGAAATTTCTGACATGTCTGTCTGTCTGTCTCTCAAAATTCTGCCATGACGGCCAGACCTAACTGCAGTTCCATCCCAAGTATTAGTTCCGTGTGATATACTCCTCGCTAGAAGGTTTCAAGCAGTTGTTCTTGCCTTGGGGTGATGCTGCTTTCCACGCATGCGTCAGCAATTTAAAAATAAGGTCAATAATAGAAGTATACATAGGTGTTCTGTTCTGACAGGGATTATTACTAAACTGTGAGTGTTCTGAATTATTTGACGCCATAGGTCCAAAAAAAAGGGATTTTAGTTTCCATCCGCATACCAAGGTCATTCGAAATAAATTAATTACTAACGAGCGTCCGTTACGTTAGAACTGACAGCATGTTAAGACAGCGTAAAACGTCAGTATGGACTACTGCTTGACGGCGTTGGTCTCCGATGTCAGAAAGAAAAAAAAAGAACGGAGACCTACTTGTTGGTCTACTCCCTTGGGGTAATTGAATATAACAGCACTTCATGCGAATTGCAAACTCAAGCGTGCAGATATTCCACATCGGAACTGCAGCTTATAATATTGTTCTCCGCCACGGCCAACAATATCTAGCGAAGAAAAAGTAAACAAAAAAAAAAAGTAACAGGTAAGAACTATGAGGTTTAGGCCTATAAACGACTTTTATGTTTACATACCCACCCCACTCACAGCAATTTTTGATACTGCAACATGATACTTGTATCGACAACAATAATGCATTTAATAAAAACAATAATCAACCTCTGTTAAGTGAATCTTGCACTCGAATACGATGGGCTAAAGTCTCCAATTTGTGTAATAAATTCCCAAGTCGAGTCATTAGTGTCGCAGCCATGCTGCACCGCTAGCCAACCTTTTCCAATAACGAACGATCTGATTGGACCCATTGAAATTAGTCTGTTTGGTAAGTGTTTGGAATAAGACTCTTCTTGAAGATTTTTTTCAACAAATATGAATTCCAAATTGCTTTGATCTTTCTCAAGATACAGCATGGTTTGCTTTGTTGGGGCTTTTTAGGGGTTTTTATCCTTGGGGGTGCATAGAAACACAGAAATGCACCGAAACACTAGAACACAGTGAATACACCAAAACGCAATTTAGTTATATTGTACATACGATAGTGTATCATTGGTTGTCTACCTGTAATTCATAAACTTGATATTTAATATTAATTATGTAATAGAATATATGGATTGAGAATCGCATTAAATAACTTTTTAAAAAATGAATTTTAGGAAAGGAATATTATCCTTTCGTAAGAAATGACTTTTAAATGAATCAACTAACGACATAAAAGTTAAGAAACTTGAGAAATTACGTAAGATCAGACAGAAATCAAGCACGCTTCGTACACTCAATTCTAAAACAGTACAAAGTAGGAGATCTTAAGTACAAAATGTGGCTTGCACACAGGTGGTTGTAGGAAACAGCCCGAAATTAGATAACTGGGCAGAATTTGATCGTTATTACATTCATGGCGTTTCAGAAAGAATCCTCTGCCACTTGTGGACTCCAGCCGGACTTCTCCTCCGTTCCCTCCTCCAGGCATGTAAATGAAGTAGCATGCTTTGCATGCAATAACGTGTCGACTGCGAATTGGGTAGTGTAGACCTTTTCCGAAACCGGGGAAGCACGACAACACCTTGAAGACCACCGGCTGGTGATAGTGGCCGCCAAAGAGCAAACTAAATTATCCCATGCCCGATGAAGAAAGGCTGCAAATAATATATGCCATCTAGGGGAACATTACCGCAAATGCCCAGTTTCACTGGCAATGCTGATCTGCAACTGCTTGATAGAGCATCACAGCTTACAGGTGCAAACCAATCCCTTAATTCAGCAACCAAAAGCCCACTACTTAGTTGGTGTCCTCATCGACCCGGAAGGATCAAGAGAATGCACCAGACGGAAGTTCGAGCCACCAGACAACATAAAATGCTCTCTCATGCCTCCTCCGCAGTTATAACCAAACATCGCATTTAAAGGCTAAAAGAAACTCAGTTGCATGATGGTTTTCATTTTGGTTCCGAAATCCGTTTTGACACAATTTAAATAACTTCAAATTTGATCCAATGCCCACCTTTTCCGATCTCGAGTGAAACGACATCAGCTCATTAAAATAAAATGGATAACATCAGGAACGGCCTTAGTAAATGCGGAGCCAGAATTGGATCAATTTGGCGGGGTCCCCTGGATTTACGCGGGACCCCCTTGTAAGCACGGCATTTGGAAACATTTAAACACGTTTTATATGATTATGAACTTAAAATGCTCTTCCATCGCTTTAAAATTACTTTCTCTCTATAGATAAAGTTTTAAAAATTACTTGCCAGTGGGGCCCGATTGGGCCAAATCAGTCAAATCGGCCTAAGGCCGGCCCTGGATAACTTACACTTCGTAGTGACTAAGTTTAGGAAACAAACAGTACCCTTAATACACCAAATTCTAAATTAGAAACGTAATAGGTAAAATTCCACCTAAATAGAATAATTGCAATTACATTATGTGGTTATTACTGAATTGGCCGTTAAGGACGGCCCGAGTTAGGCAACTGGGAAATATTTGATTACAAGTATCTCACTAGTGTCTCAATTTGTATATTCTGCTGATATGCACCTTGGATACAATCTGAGTAATATCAGATCTCCACTATCCTACGTGAAGAACTGACAGCGACCTCTTAGGGGTCATGCCCTGGTGACCTTTGAATTAGCCAATGGAAATGCAGCTTTCACAAACTTAAAAGCGAATCAAATCGTTCGGTACACATTGATGCTCCTCAGCCATACTGCTCGATCTCCCAAACGAGAAGTTATAGGACTTCATCTGATTCGCTAACAAAATTATCTATTATGGTAATAACATAGGTCACCAGAACATGACCCCTAAGGTGGCGCTCACCAGTTTTGTAGTTTGCATAGGGTTAGAATATTAAAGAAAAAGAATTTCCCCGGGTGTCCTCACTGGTTATACTGGCTATTTAAAAAGGACCTTGTATATCTTAGGTATTATTCAAAGAACCTTTAATTCCCTTTATTTTGGTATATGATTGATGGGTGTAGTATGGGTTATAGAGTATACCGTTTGGCCTTACTTCAAATGTGCACCTCTCAACAAAAAAAAAATAACTGCCAGCTCCGCTTGGTCGTTTTCACTTCCTGGACTTACGAGGTAAATCGTAAAAAAAAGAGCCGATAACTTTTTTTTTACATTTTATATATTTGGTAATTCATTAATTGCACTTTCAGAAGTTGTTATTGTCTAGTCTGGCAAAATTCATTTTCCCTATTTTAATAACTGCTAAATTATAGTGTACTTTAGACTAATTCAGGCTAATGCACAAGGGAGCAGTCATTTCAGTTAGCTGCGTGCTGAGATCATTTGCAATCTCTTCAAGTACAATATCCAATGAAATTTCAGCCACAGTACATGAATGTAACATAGAGGTGTGCCAACATTCTCTCCACTGTGCATGTTGCAAATGTAAACAACTTCACCTTACACCCACCACTTTCTCAGAAGTGCATAATATCTGTAGAGCGCCCCCTAAGCGGTCGCTGTCAGATATTCACGTAGGACAGTGGAAATCTGATTTTAATCAGATTGCCTTGGACTTGCTTTTTCTCAGACTTGGTCACATGCGGACATTGTAAGTAACAACCTCGCATTTAATTATCTAGTGTGCCGTGCGCACACCTAAATCGTACATGTCCAAATGGGCGAACAAGACCTAAATGTAAACTCGGTCATTCAGTTGTAACATTGTTGACCAGACCATTGCAAAATCAGCAAGCTGATGAAACTATCAGCATGATGGAAAGAGTTCAGCACCTCCTGGGTCTGTGGAAGAACTGGAGTGTGCTACCCGTACGCTAGATACCTGAAGAGAGAAATCATCTCTGTGACAATTTTTAAACAGTTCAGAGATGTGATAGAGGAGGAAGGGGAGAAAATTAAAGCAACATGCGCGTAGGAGAGAAAGGTGAAGGAACGGGAGAAGAGAGAACGGGGTTTCCGGGGCTTAAACGAGAACCGAGACCCAAATGGGTCATCCAGATTGGATGCCAGAGAAGAAAGAAGACTGGGAGGGAGGCCGACGAGCCTAGTTTTAAGCTCGTGGTCTCTACAAAAACAAGCTGGAAGAAGAATTGAAAACAAACTGGGAGGAACGATGTTGGGGGCCGTGGTGCCTGACCCGAGAGGTGCAACCTCTAAGGATACGTGTGACGATCTGCAGCCCTACTGAGTGATTGTGTTCCATGTCAGGCCGTATTCCTTCATCTTCTTTTGTATAGTACTCCTCCAGTACCCTTTGGGCCGACCTCTTTTTCTTCTTCCATCCTGTTCAAGAGGAGGGTTATCCTGTGACATTCGGCATGCATTCCCTGTCGACTGACAGTTGTTTTTTTTTCATAGTCTGGACAAGAGATGTTGATTCTGTCTTATATCTTAACCAATCTTTATACAAACTGGCACATACAATTAAAACTTTTTTTTTTTTATTTTGCATCAAGTCAATAAAATAAAATATTCACACAGTATTCCATGTAATAGATTTAATAGTAGTTTTATTACACACACACACACACACACACACACACACACACACACACACACACACACACGTGGATTCTGTGCATTTATATTGCTGTACAACTTCTTGCAATTTCTCGAGAAAGAGGGCAAGAAAGTATGGAATCCAAATTGTAGCGTTATTCTAAGTTGTCGTACATCTTTAGTTAGCAGCCGGTACATTGCATCAAAAATGTCGGAAAGATACAGCTTTTCACTAACAACTTTCAGGTACCGATGAAAAGCGATGAAATTAACAGTATTAAGTTTATTGCGCGGTCATAAATATTTGTTTTACATTATCTTAGATACTTTTACATTTAAAATGCGACAATTCGATGAAATCTACGTTGTTTCATGTGTAGAAAATATGCTTTGTCACACTTACACGGCGGGGTGGGTGAGTAGATGGTTTACATACACGCGAAACCCAAGAATATTATATATATATATATATATATATATATATATATATATATATATATATATATATATATAATGAGAGCTTTTGTAATTCTCTTCCTAAAAGCAACATCGGGATTGCAGATATTTAGGAAAAAAAGATCAGGAATCTTACTGTGGATTTCATAGTTTTGGTCACTTGAC
The DNA here is from genome assembly GCA_016617855.1 of Megalonaias nervosa. Classification (NCBI taxonomy): domain Eukaryota; kingdom Metazoa; phylum Mollusca; class Bivalvia; order Unionida; family Unionidae; genus Megalonaias; species Megalonaias nervosa. Next base: position 152,191 of record JAECUM010000153.1, on the reverse strand, counting down.
AGCGATTCACCCTTTCCTGTTTTTCGAAAACATATCTTTCCAGCAACTTTATTTTTGCAGATGTTCACATAGTTGGTTGCTAACTATATAGTTCAAGAACACTGCCAAACAACAAAATTGCATCATTTTTATTCTCAGCCCAGATGCTATCCGATATATTCACAAGGATTTATCACACTATTTTTGTGTTTCATTTTGACACACACAAACAGAGAACACTCATGAGGACTGCCAGTCAAGCAGCCCCTAAATTATACCATACATGCAGATGATTATCAGACAGGCAACCACAGTATCAGGTTTGGTGAATTTTCACCCAGCCATTTAGGGTAAGATAAAGTTCCGTTCAGACAGATGGCGAGATGAATAGAATTTTACCTTGCTAAAGTGAGGTTAAGAAAGAAAAAAAAATGACCCAGTTTTCTCAGTTAATGGTATATTCATACTTTACTTTCAGCCCATCAGGAAAGTTAGTACAGATAGAGTATGCATTGGCTGCAGTGGCTGCAGGATCTCCCTCAGTGGGAATAAAAGGTACATGTATAGTTTATCATGGTCCTTTTTTAGATTTAGGAGTATTTAACTTTTTGAAAACTGATATACTGACATAGCTTTAAATTTATTAGTTGGTTTGCATTTTCTTGCACTAAGTTGAGTGTCAGTCCTCATGAAAGTATTATTATGGAAAAAGTTGGTCACCAACTGTCCATCAGTAATAGCTGAGTGGTCACTAAACATCTGTAATTAGCTCCATAACTAATAGCTGATTATAACTGAATGGTCACCAGATGTCCATGAATTATAGCTGGGTCACCAATAGTCCATAAATAGCTGAATGAGTATTAATCATCAAATTTGCAGCAGTCGAAGATCATAAATTACTCTTATGAAATACACAAAGAATGTGTGTGTGATTTGGATTTCTAATATAGCTGTAACACTCTGTCAGTCATATCACTATGATGTCTGCAATGTAGCAGTTTATAATGATGTCTAACACTTTGGCATCATACCATAGACGTGGCGTCATGCCCCAACTAGTCACATCCTGACACCAGGATGACCAGTCCTAACACTAACCTCTGAATGTTGATTGCCAAGCCAAGCGAGGCAGCTGCTAGTACCATTTTTATAAGTCTTTGGTATGACTCTGCTGGGGTTTGAACCAGTGACCTCCAGCATCTGAGGCAGATGCTGTAACCACTTAAACCCAGGAGTGGTCAGATACACAAAGAATAGTTAAGTTCTAAAGTCTGTGGTTTTCAACTAATATACAATAAAAACAGTAGTTAGTTTAACTAATAGTAAACCAGTACACCTCTACAACTGAAATATTTCATTTGCAAGGCCATGCCTGACCCCGCGTTATAAGTGGGTCGCGAGTTATCAGGGTGCAAGTTATCGAGGGAGTGGTGTGTATATCTATATGTATATATATATATATATATATATATATATATATATATATATATACACCTCTCCCTCGATAACTTGCGCACATCGGGGTCCAAAATCACAGACTGCACTATAAGCAAGGGTGCGAGTTACCGAGGGACCTCCAAAAAAACCGCTGGACATCCAGAAAACCGCGTGGTTGGGGTTGGGGGTAGGGGGAACTGGGCTGTTTAATGGGTGAATCCTCGTTTTAGAATCGAGTCAAGAAAAATCGTCAGTAAAGTGCTTTTTCTGATGAAGTTGTTTGTTTTTTATCTATGTATCATATTTATTTTCAAAATGTCCAACATCTGAAAGATTGATAACATGATTGCAATTGGTTTCAACAGCCAAACACGGTATGCGAAAACATTCATGTATTACGTCATGGCTTTTTGTTTTGTTGATTAGTCTGGTTCCAGGAGTGTTGCATAATAGTATTTCACGAAACTAGGAGTCTACGAAGCAGGGAACCAGACTAGCTGTTGATACACTACCAAACAAGATTCCTTTTTATCAAAACAGGTAACATTTATTTCGTCAGACAATCGTCTACATCGAAACTCAATTTTTGTATTTTTCAATTAGTAAAATATTCATGCCGTGATTTCATTGCAAAAGTAATAGTGAAACTTCTTATCATGCTTGAGGATATCTCTACGTGCGAATTCAAGAATTCTCTGAAACTCGTTTTTCCCACAATGGGCTGTATCTGTGAATAAAAGCTCATTATTTTACAAAGTACTGATTTCGCTTGGCTGCCTTGCTATCTTTAATCACATTTGTGATTGAGTAGGTAATTTTAAGGTAGTTTACTTAGATATGTACACAATAAAATGCATCACAGTGTTCGATTGATCAACGGAAATGAGTTACCCGACATACGACTGGTGCCTCTGGTTCTTAAGCATGTAGGATTTGTATGCCTTTCGACTTTTTTCAGTTCCACGTGCTTTATTTGATTCAGAAGACATAATTACTGTGATAATAGAAAAGGAGGCCATCTTTTTATTTAGTGCAACAATGCAACAGATGCTTCCGTTAGTCCGATATCAAAACGCGGTGGGTACTTAATTAGGTTCTCAGCGAAATGTTCGCGGACATAGCTTTTACGGTAGATTGACACATTTTTTACCTTTAATTACAAGAGAACACATTGCATTTATTATGACTACACTTAAAAGGAACTAAAAGATAGAACTAGAACACAAATTTCAATTGATAAAAAATATTTATTGGTATTTATTTATTAAAGTACTGTCTCCACTTGGTGTGAGTGACATTTTCATTGATCGAAATGTCCTTGAATATTGTTAATTGCGGTTTACTAAGAATGTCGTTTGAAAAGAAACTGTAACAAATTATAGGACTTCTTATTAAGTCATTATTTCATAATGTTGATTAAATTTCCAGGTCCTATCGACCGTTTTCAACGATAAAACAACCGGTATATAAATTTTCTGTTACCAATTTTGATCGCGATTTCTTCAAGTTCAACCAATAGGGATCAATTTTTTTTGTATTTTCTGGTTTAAAAATTGGGATTCACGCCTGACCCCGCGTTATAAGCGGGTTTGCGAGTTATCAGGGCGCGAGTTATCGAGGGAGTGGTGTATGTATATATATATATGTGTACGTATATATATATATATAAATTGTGTACTTAACTTTTATTCATGATTATAGGTTGTACTTTCAGCTAATGGTCATTTACAAACAACATGTTTTAGGTAGCTAACCATAGTGCATTTTTGAAAGATATAAATATCACATCTATAGAAATCTCTGCTTGAAGAAACTTTGTAAGGAAAGTTTTTCCTAAATTATTATTAGAAAATATTTTGCTATCACTTAAACTTAATGAAGTTATTTTTAATATATATTGTAGTAATATGGTATTAATCTTGTTTTTCCAGCCACAAATGGAGTGGTATTGGCCACGGAGAAGAAACAGAAATCCATCTTGTATGATGAGAATAGCATTCACAAGATTGAGATGATCACGAAGAATGTTGGTATGGTGTACAGTGGTATGGGCCCTGATTACAGGTAATGATTACAAAGAATGTTGGTATGGTGTACATTGGTATGGGCCCTGATTACAGGTATTGATCACAAAGAATGTTGGTATGGTGTACAGTGGTATGGGCCCCGATTACAGGTATTGATCACAAAGAATGTTGGTATGGTGTACAGTGGTATGGGCCCTGATTACAGGTAATGATTACAAAGAAAATTGGTGTGGTTTACAGTGGTATGGGCCCTTATTACAGGTAATGATTACAAAGAATGTTGGTATGGTGTACAGTTGTATGGGCCATGATTACAGGTAATGATTACAAAGAATGTTGGTATGGTGTACAGTGGTATGGGCCCTTATTACAGGTAATGATCCTAAAGAATTTTGGTATCGTGTACAGTGGTATTGGCCCTAATTACAGGTAATGATCACAAAGAATGTTGGTATGGTCTACAGGTATGGGCCCTGATTACAGATAATGATCATGAAGAATGTTGGTATGGTGTACAGTTGTATGGGCCCTGATTACAGGTAATGATCACAAAGAATGTTGGTATGGTATACAGGTATGGGCCCTGATTACAGATAATGATCTTGAAGAATGTTGGTATAGTGTACAGTGGTATGGGCCGTGATTACAGGTAATGATCACAAAGAATGTTGGTATGGTGTACAGGTATGGGCCCTGATTACAGATAATGACCATGAAGAATGTTGGTATGGTGTACAGTGGTATGGGCCCTGATTACAAGTAATGATCACAAAGAATGTTGGTATGGTGTACAGTGGTATGGGCCCTGATTACAGGTAATGATCACAAAGAATGTTGGTATGGTGTACAGTGGTATGGGCCCTGATTACAGGTAATGATCAGGAAGAAAGTTCTTTTGGTGTACATTGCTATGGTTTCACTGCAGAGTGACTTTAACCACAGGTTTTACAAATCCATTAGCCCAACACAAGGGACAAACTCAAATTTGGCATAGGCAAGCTCAATTTTGCATTAGTACGTGTTCCATAGGCAAGTCCAAAAAATTGAGAGACGGAGTATGGAGGGATAGCATTATTGTAATACTTTATGTTCTGCTGATTTTATACTCTGCAATCTTTACACAGTACATATATCAGCATTTTTTTTTTAAGCATTGATATGTACCGTCAGGGATGGTCCTGGCTTTCAAAAAGTTGTCGCTAGAAAAATCGCCAACCTCAATATTTTGTCGCCAATTTTCAAAAAATGTCGCCAGAACAAGTAGTGAATATTTTTCCTAATCTGTTAATGTAAAATGCAATGAAAATTGAAAAAATTGGATAGTTATTACTTTATTGACAACAAGCAATACAGCCATAATATTACAAAATAAATCATTACATGACTGTTTTGTACTACTTCCATGGTCTTTGCATCCCGTATCACCGTTAGTGCATAGATATGACTGTTGTCAACTGAAATAAATGCATTATCAAATGTAAAATATCTACTTTCCCGATCTCTCGATCTCTCTCTCTCATTTTTTAAATAGAAACATCAGGTATTAAAGCAAATCTATATTATGTATATTATTTTCCAAGTAATAGTTTTGTAAGGAACTTTAATGACATTTTAATACTAAAACCCTATGATCGTACTTTGCAATGTAAGATAAGTGACGTATAATGCGACCGTCGATTTCATGCATTTAGGAATTAAATGCCCCCCCCCCTTTTTTTTTAATGGCTAGCTTCACAAAGTACATCTTCGTCAACCAGGAGTTCAGAACTTTATTTTTGCCACGCTACTTTACATGCTTTGCTTTTAGTGAATTGCTTTCTAAATCCCAAGAATGATCACTGAATGCTGTAGATTTTTTCTCGATAAACAAACTAGGATCTCCATTCCCACCAATGAAACTTACATGAGTCAACACCTGGCATTAATGTACCGTATGTGTAAGCATTAATTACTATCATGAAATTAAAAGAAGGAATGAAGAAACATATTACGAAGCATATGTGCCCCCAAAAAACTAATTCGGAATAAATATGTTGTTTAGTAAGCAGTGTTGTATGCATAAATGAGTTAACATTAAGGAAATAAGGTGGGATATAAAATGTGGGAAATTGTTATCACATGTATGGTAGCTTGAGACCACATTTGAACTGTTAACATAAATTCACACCCATTTTTAGGCATTGCTAGTTATAACAAAAATGGGCATTGTTTATTTGTCAATCAATTGCTAGTGCTTTTACTCACTGTAGGACAGGCGGTTTCTTTGAAGTATGTCGAAGAGGCTTGAGTTTAACCTTCATTTATTGTGCAGTTTCGGCACAGCTGACCAGACTATCAAATGGGGCACGTGTGTGTGTGCGTGTGTGTGTGTGTGTGTGTGTGTGTGTGTGTGTGTGTGTGTGTGTGTGTGTGTGTGTGTGTGTGTGTGTGTGTGTGTGTGAATAACACACTCCACAGGGAGAAACGGCATGTCCTTTGAGAATTTCACGTGTACTGGACCCGAAAAATCGGTTAATATTTAGTGAAGACGATGCTTAAATATGCTGCAAAAATATTCCTGATGGTAGGTCCACATCTGCGTGTTTTCAGATTCAATCTCCCAGCTTTATTTGTGAAAAGATTTATTTTTTGCATGACACACTAGAATAACTGTACGGTATTAAATAAATTTATTCAGCGACTATTTGAATTCTATGGAAATCTTTCTGTACGTTTGAAACTTAAACCCAGAAGGGGCATTTTTCGCTGGAACGTATTCGGATTTCTTGGAACTATTGGAATTGAAAGGACTTTTAGGAAGTAGGAATTCATTCACTATGCTGTAAGTGAATTTAATTCTTTCACTCCTGTATCTTGAGAAATAAATTATTTTCAATTACGTAAAACTTGTTTGCTTTGCTATTCCTTGTTGCGTAGTTTAAGTCCCTGGAGTCGTAACACGGGATTTGATGGCAAAAGTAAAAGATGAATGAATAAAATTAACAGATATTACTTACCCCGCCAGGATTCATGTTTGATGAGACACTCCTCCTTCAAAATATCACAGCCAGTTGTAAATGAATGGACGACTTGTGCCTTGATACATATATCACAGAACATCTGCACTAACTTTGTATCATATCTCAGCCACGGACGCTCAAGTTTCCAGTTGTCAAGAAATTTTCGGGAACTTTTGACCCGTTCATCATGATGTGGTGTTGCACTTGAAACATTACTACCATCACTACATGTAGATGATGTTGGACTGTTAGGTATAACATCAGGTTCAGTGACTGTATTGTCTGATGAATTTGCATGAAATCCAAAATGCTGTTAATTTTGTTAACTTACTCTTAGGATGAGACAATGAACACGCAATGTCTAACTTACGTTTACCCATGATAAAGTTGCACTTTTGACAGTATATAATTTTGATTGAGATTTTTTCCATTTGCTTTGTATTTATACACAGCAGTCAGTACTTCAAAGGTAATCAGGTTTCTCTGAAGTTTCAGCAAAACTATTTTATTGGTATATTTAAAATAAACAACAGAAGGATTAGCTGTCGTTCAGTTAATTGTAGTTGTTTCCGTTCGTGTCTTCAGAGGTCGGTCGATTGTAGGTATAGTCCGGTAGCATGATTGAGTGTATCACAGCATATAGTACTCGGGTTAGATGTCAACATAAGTGGATTATGATGTAACAATGCACTGTAAAGATGGGTTTGTCAATACGAACAAAGGATTTGTTTATGTAACAGATAGATTCCAGTGCATTGTGTATCCAAGTTTGTGGTCCCTTCGAATTTCTCCACTCCAAATCCATGATTGTATGTACAAATTAAAGAGCCAAAAAGGCTGTCACCAAAAAAGTCGCCAGATGATATATTTTGTCACCAATAAGGGAAAAAAATCGCAATTTGCAACATTGGCGAAGCCCAGGATGATCCCTGTGTACCTCATTCTTCAATAACGTAATGGCCGGCAGTTCGTAATCATTGTCAAGGTCAAAGATTTTCTCACACCGACATGATAATGCCTTTACTATTTAAAGCTTTTTTGGACAAATATGAAATAAATATTGATATTTTAATTTATCAGTTATGTTTTAATCTTAATATTTGTATTTATATGTTATTTGCCAATCTTAAAGTTGTAACCTAGCCACTGGCAGTTTGTGAGCTCTGAATGTGCCAAGAATCAGCAAGATTTTTGATGCTAAACATTAACTTTTAGAAGATTGTTTGGATGCCTATTTCCAATTTCAAGGTGACTGGGTGTTAATTGTTAATAATATAACTCATAAGATTTTTTTGACAGATTTGTTTGGAAATTATTAGCCACCTAAAACTCAGGCGTAGGTACCTGTGTTTATCATCTATTGTTTGTGCAAATATTACATGAGACCAATAAATATTTACTGTGTGGCAAATATTAAATGGATAATAATAAATCTTCTCAGAAAATTCACAAAAGTGGGCTTGTCAAAGATTGTTTAGATGCTTGTCACCAGTTTCAAGGTGAAAATTGGATGACAAGGAAGCAGAAGCAGACATGTGGTGGGCACAACACTCCCCAGAAAAGACCATAAAGAATGCATTCATTGATATTGGAAAATTTCATTGACAGGCATAGTTTTACCTTATTTTCTTACTGGATGTTTTACTTAACTCTGCTTGATCAGTTGATCATTATAAGCGGAAACAGAGACAACGAAAAGTATCATGATATGCTGAAACATGATTAAAATTAAGTTAACGCAGTTTTGTTATTGGCTATTTAATTTTTCAGTTTAGGTTTACTTTTATCTAAAAGTCTCTCTCTCTCTCTCTCTCTCTCTCTCTCTCTCTCTCTCTCTCTGTCATAAAAATCTTGACCATTTCCAGAACATTTAACTACCTATCCAATTATCTATCTATATATATGTATCTGTCTCACTTTGCTGTTCTAACTATATCTACATATATGTATCTGTCTCACTTTTCTGTTCTAACTATATCTACATATTTGTATCTGTCTCACTTTGCTGTTCTAACTGTATCTACATATATGTATCTGTCTCACTTTGCTGTTCTGACTATATCTACATATATGTATCTGTCTCACTTTGCTGTTCTGACTATATCTACATATATGTATCTGTCTCACTTTGCTGTTCTAACTATATCTACATATATGTATCTGACTTTGCTGTTCTAACTATATCTACATATATGTATCTGTCTCACTTTGCTGTTCTAACTATCTACATATATGTATCTGACTTTGCTGTTCTAACTATATCTACATATATGTATCTGTCTCACTTTGCTGTTCTAACTATATCTACATATATGTATCTGTCTCACTTTGCTGTTCTAACTATATCTACATATATGTATCTGTCTCACTTTGCTGTTCTAACTATATCTACATATATGTATCTCACTTTGCTGTTCTAACTATATCTACATATATGTATCTGTCTCACTTTGCTGTTCTAACTATATCTGCATTCTAACTCTTCCTTCTTTTTCTGATACATATCTATCAACATGTAGTATTTAGATATATCTTTTTTGATTGCTTTATTTATCAAGATATGGTTTTAAGGTGCACACAAAGATAAAATGTAAAAAAAACCAGTTCTATACAGTAGAGATATTTCAGTGGCAGCAGTCACGTGGTATGACAGTAGTACTATGCCGTGCTTATTAGAACTGCATGCTACTGCAGAGACTGTGTTATGACAGTGTCACTATGCCATATGTATTAAAACTGCATGTTACAACAGGGACATTACAGTGACTGTGATTGTGTGTTACGACAGTGTCACTATGCCATATGTATTAAAACTGCCTGTTACAACATGGAAATTGCAGTGACTGCGATTGTGTGTTACGACAGTGTCATATATATGCCATGTATTAAAAGGCATGTTACAACAGGGACATTACAGTGACTGTGATTGTGTGTTATGAGAAGTGTCACTGCCATATGTATTAAAAGTGCATGTTACAACAGGGACATTACAGCGACTGCAGTTGTGTGTTACGACAGTGTCACTATGCCATATGTATTAAAAGTGCATATTACAACAGGGACATTACAGTGGCTACGATTGTGTAGTATAACAGTGTCACTATGTCATATGTATTAAAAGTGCATGTTACAACAGGGACATTACAGCGACTGCGATTGTGTGTTACGACAGTGTCACTGTGCCATATGTATTAAAAATGCATGTTACAACAGGGACATTACAGTGGCTGCGATTGTGGGGTATGACTGGTATTATGTCATATGTATTAAAACTGCAAGTTAAAGCAGTGATACATTACGCTTATGTGATAAGTTTGAGCTCTGTTAATATTGGTGAATGTTCAGGGTCTCTTTATGCTCACAGCAAATGGATTGTACATTACTTTCACATGTTTGCCCATTATTATGGGGAGATTCATTAAATTTAAGGGGTATTTATGCAAGCCTATGCTCTAGCAAAAACGCTACATATGTCTTAAGTAATGGCAGATCTTTGCATTACATCTTGATGTTATATCAGGGCCTGCCATTAGATTTAAAGTTGGAGGTTGAGTTGCCGAATTAGGCGTGGGGGGGGGGCCTACAGTTTTTTTAAAAGTAACAGGGTGTAAAGTAAATGTAGCCAGGTAAATCACCCAGCTCCTGGCTGATAAGGAAAGCCCTGTATATGATTTTTTTCTAGGTGTTAGGTCACAATATATTATACCTGTTTTTGTGAAATGAAGGTATGACACATGAAGATTTTATGTGTTAAAGTGATGTCATCTGAAAGCTGTATTGGCCAGATTGCTCTTCTCAGATGACTCAAGTATACTAGTATATTGTATAACATAATTTACACCATTTTACAAGCAATATATGAATTTTCTTCTCTGATTCCACAGGCTTTTGGTGAAAAATGCCAGGAAGCTGTCCCAGCAGTATTATCTGTCATATCAGGAACAGATACCCACAGCACAAATTGTTCAGAGAATAGCCAATGTCATGCAGGAATTCACACAGTCTGGGTAATAAATCTTACATCCTTTGTGCTTTTATTTCTTGACTTTACAAGTTAAGTTACCACAACAGTATTCATGCAGTTCAGCCTTTTATAAAGTGTCTTTCTAAAGAAACCTGTCAGAAGAGACCACAAAACTGAATTCCATGTTTGATATTTTAGATACATAACAACAAAACATATTAAAGGTCCACATGTTTTGAGAGATTACTTCGGGGTTCCCATTAGGTGGTCTCATAAAACAAGATTATCTATATTCCAGGATGTTTATTTATCTGAGTGTTTATATGAAATGGGTCAGCAACATTTAGTTGGCATCACTGACAAGTATCTATAGACATGTCTTACGCATAGGTATTTGTCAAGGATGCAGGGTCCATGCTGGACTCAAATATTTTGGTAAAATGACTTGGCTTTTCAGTGTGAAGTCCATGTTAGTGAAAACAGAAGTGAGTGTAGAAGTTTAAAATTTATGATGCTGAAAGCAGTCATTTCAACTTTTGTTTATGCATATTTTCATGTCAAATGATCACAATACCAATAAAATACTGTTTAAAAAGTTCCAATATACATATATATATATATATATATATATATATATATATATATATATATATATATATATATATATTGCAACTTGTTATTTCTCACCAAATTTTGTTGTATAACATAGTTAAGTATCAAGAAGCAATTTCTAAAAATAGGTTACAGTCAAAAATTGGGAACTTCTTCCCTTGTAAAAGCAATCTATTCCTAAAACATTTTGATGACTTTTTGGATGAAATTATTGTATTATTAATGGAGCTGGATATGTTGACAACGTCATAATTGACTTAGGCTAGGGCTTCAGAAATTCAGGTTTTCACTCATTTTTTTTATTTTTAACAGCTTTAAAAAATTTTCAGTCATATCACTACGATGTCTACAGTGGCAGTTCATAGTGATGTCTAGCACTGGGGCATCATGCTGCAGTCATGTAGCATCATGTCCCACCCAGTCACATTATCCTGACACCAGGCCAAACAGTCCTAACACTAACTTCTTCATGCAGAGCGTCAAGTGAGGCGGCTGCTTGTACCATTTTTATAAGTCTTTGGTATGACTCTGCCCGCGACCTCCTGCATCCAAGGTGGATGCTCTAACCACTTAGGCCACCAGAGCGGTCGGCAGCAAAGCAGTACATAGCTGATAACATCCCTTCCAAGACATAAGACAGGCAACAAAGCAGCACATTCCTCCATTTTCTTATTTGTTATTATTTCTCCCACCCACCCCACATGAGACAGAAAGACAAAACATATTTTCTCAGTTTTAATATTGTCATCCACATGACATGATATCGCTAGCAAGACAGCACATTCTTACACTTTCTCAGTTGCAAATATCACTCCCCCTGACATGACATAGGCAGCAAAGTAACACATTCCTAGATATTCTGGGTTGCTAATGTCTCACCACCCCCACCATCCCAATGCATAACACTGGCAGCAAAGCATCACATTTTTACATTTTCTCAGTTGTTTATGTCCCTCCCCTGGCATGACAAGCAGCAAAGCAGCACATTCCTACATTTCTCAGTTGATAATGTTCCACCCTCTGACATGAATGACATAGCAACATAGCACAGTCCTACATTTTCATAGTTGCTAATGTCACTTCCCAGACATAACACAGGCAGCAAAGCAGTTCTTTTCTACATTTTATCAGTTGATGATATATCTCATCCTTGCATGCCAGTGGCAACAAAGCAGAATATTTCTACATTTACTCAGGTGCTAATATCGTTTGTCTGACATGACGCAAACAGCAAGGCAGAACCTTTCTATGTTTTCTCCATTTCTAATATCACTTGGACGTGATGCAAACAGCAAGGCAGCACATTCCTACATTTTCTTCATTTCTAATATCCCTCTGACATGACACAAACAGCAAGGCAGCACATTCCTACATTTTCTCAGTTGTTAATAACCCATCCCATGACATGACACATGAACACATGTACTGTCACCAGATTCTGAGATGTTTAAAATTAGGAAGCCATTGATACTAGATACTGTCATTTTTACATTGTTATGTATATGTAATTTAATTACTTGTGTGTTAGTTTTAAATTCTCTTTTTATTTTATTTTGTTTCATTACATTTTATTGTAGTGATAATTTTTACTGGATTTGATATTTTCCCAGTAAATCTAGTCTTTGTTTTGACCTGAATAGAATGTTAAAGGTATTACATAGCACTATTTTTAGCTCACCCTGGTTCATAGATCTTGTAAACATCGAGTTAAAACGATTGGCCATTACTAAGGTCATGTTCTGTGTGCGTGATGGCTCAAATTTGTAAACAACCTTTTTTTTTGAATCTTATAGTAAGATTCGTTAAGGTTTACGTGTCTATTGGCTGTGTGCTTTTATTGTGTTGTTTCATCTGGGTGACCACATGGGCCACCATGTGATCTAAAATTGGGGTTTAATACTCACTCTCAGAGTTTTTCAGTCAGTCGTATTCTTACACCTTGAGGGAACAAGGTGTTTCTATTGTTGTTGCCAAATTGTTTTGAAGTTCATCTATTTATTGGAATTCAATAATTTATTCTCTAGAAAATTAAACAAGTGTACTTGTTTATAAAAAGTTCTGAGACAAAGAAATTCTGTGGAAATTTATTCTGGAATTCTACACGGAAACATTATAAACTGTGATTCAATCGAGGATCTGTTACCACCTGTACAACGACCTAATCTGACGTCATCGCCTCCATATTGGAATTTCATCGAGATTCGAACCCTGATTCAATTAGATCTGTTTAGTGATAGGACTTATATTTTTCAACTGTAGGATTCATTTTTGGATTATATTCACAAAACTGTAAGTCCTATTTCCTATTTTTACTTTGTTTTCTAGGGAAATAAATCATTTTTGTTAAATTTACAAAGCTTGTTGGCTTCACTCGTTTCTTTTGTTTTTTGTACAAGCCTTCACGTAACAACATATACTTTGAGAAATTAAATTAATACACAATAAATTTGGGACTGCAGTGAGTGAAATCAAAGCATCTTTCATCTTCTGACTTGGCTTTTAATTCTGTTCCCTCCATCATAAAGCATTACTTGATTTCAAGACTTGCTCAGAAAATTTCTTACCAGTGAGGAAGATGGATTTTTTTTTACATCTGAAGTAAGAATTCCAAATCTTGAGTAACATTTGTTATTTGAAATGTTGAGTAAAACTTCATGGCAGAATGGCCAGGCCCCTCCATCATAAAAAATTTATTCAAATTTTCATGTAACAAATCTACAGGTGACCTGGATATAGTACTAAAAATCAACTACTGTAGCCTTGTGACTGTTCCAGATATTTTCAAGTAAGATTTGGAGCAGAGTAACACTTTAAGATTTTGAGGTCAGGTTTATTTAGCATTTTGTGTTTTGAGCGTCATCAGTTCCAGTTTTCACATACAAGCCCAATAGGATAATGCTGGGAAAATGATCATAAAATTTGAATTGGTGTTCACATTTCTAGGTAAAAATTAAGCTATTTATCAAAACATTTTACTTGCCTAACAGTGATTTTTAGTTGTCTTGGCTTGTTTGGCCAGAGAATTGTATGTTTGTTAATTACAGATTTTATTATTCATAGGTAAAAATTGTGACCGGGGTAAGTCAGGACAGTTTAGTACTATTCCATTCTATGAATATTCAGTTCATATAAGGACTTACTTTCTCCTTTTGTTGATTGTAGAGGTGTGAGACCCTTTGGAGTGTCATTGCTAATTGCTGGTTGGGATGATGATGAAGAGAGACCCTATCTTTATCAATGTGACCCATCGGTAAGACTTGACTGCATCATCATTTTCTCCCGTTGAATTGACTTTTTATGGTCTTGCTTTCATTTAGCATTACTTGTGTCCATCACATTGCCCTTCATTATAGATGCATTAATTATCCTGCATTTTTTTAAGAAAAGCTAGCTGTTCTGTGATGTTGCATGTCTATGTATGAATGTGTGCATTCATTTGTAATTTTGTGCAAGTCCTCCTACATTATTCAAGGTACAGGTTCCAAGTTTTTGCCATCCTGGTCACCAGAATAGTAAAAAGTAGGGGAACTTGTAGATTTTTTAATGGAACTAGTTCATCAGAACGAAAATGAACACAAGAAAAAAATAGATGCAGTCTAGTCTGTCCAGTCATGGCAAAAAAACTGTAAGAAGAACCTAATTTGTAGCTAAATTCTGATTCACATCACAGGATATAACCAGCTGTGTTCCTGGTCATCAGGACGTTTGACTTTTGTGGAAAAATAAACATGTTTAAGAGTCTAACTGACCAGGACCAGAACACATGACATCTAATAAGCTATTAAGTATTACCCTCACAAGATGCCACATTTTACTATGATGACAGGAATCGGATGTTTTGTCTCTGTATTGGACCTGGAATTAAAAAATTTCCCCTTTAAATGTCAAGACTTGTTCGTAATTTACCAAGCAATATTTAATTCTAGGCCCATTTTAAAGACTGAACATCCGATTCCTGTGCTGCAGTGGGGTAGTATCTAAATGCAATCATAAAATTACAGATGATTCAGGATCTTTTTTCCACATCTTTTCTGGTTATAAATGAGGGCAAAATATCCATGATATGTGTTGGTGCAGGACAAAAGAATCAGGAACTTGACAAAAACTTGTTCCTGCCCACAAATTCTGACTTTAGGATGAGATTTGCCTATCCCACACCACTATAGCACTCAGCAAAATCTTGTTACTGTCCACAAATTCTCACCCATGGATGGGATTTGCCTGTCCCACACCACTATAGTACTCAGCAAAACCTTGTTACTGTCCACAAATTGTCACCCCTGGATGGGATTTGCCTAACCCACACCACTATAGTACTCAGCAAAACCTTGTTACTGTCCAAAAAGTTTAACACTTGGATGCCTCTCACACACCAATACAGTACTCAGCAAAGCCTTATTTGTGCCCACAAATTCTAACCCTTGGATGGAATTTCCCTCCTTCACACCAATACATTACTCAGCAAAGACTTGTTACTACCCACAAATTCTAACCCTTGGATGGAATTTCCCTCCTTCACACCAATACATTACTCAGCAAAGACTTGTTATGACCCACAAATTCTAAGCCTTGGATGGAATTTCCCTCCTTCACACTAATACATTACTCAGCAAAGCCTTGTTACTACCCACAAATTCTAACCCTTGGATGGAATTTCCCTCCACCAATACTTTACTTAGCAAGGACTTGTTACTACCCACAAATTCTAACCCTTGGATGGGATTTCCCTCCTTCACACCAATACAATGCTCAGCAAAGACTTGATACTATCCACAAATTCTAACCCTTGGATGGAATTTCTTTCCTTCACATCAACAATGCTCAGCAAAGACTTGTTACTACCCACAAACTCTGACCCACACGAATACAGTACTCAAAAAAGCCTTGTTCTTGTCCCCAAATTCTGACCCTGGAGTGGGTTTTCCTGATTCCACACCATTACTAATGATGGAGTTTGTTACTGCTATCTAAATCATCCATGCTACTACCATGAGATGAACTTTCTGATAATTTCTGGGGAAATTTTTGAGAAATGAGTCGCGTTATAATTTGACAGTTGTTCATAGTTGGGAAAATGAGTCGTATTTTAATATCACAATTTGTTCTGTGTTGGGAAAATAATAATTTATTGATTTAAATGCATGCAGTTGACTTGATTCAGTTTTTGCACTTTCCACTATCAGGGTTAGGAACCTTCTCAACCTATGTTTCTTCTGAAACAACATAATTAAAATAATGAACGCCTTGTCAAAAATAATTGTATTAATTTAGAGCTCTTTCAGTAAAATACACATGGGACCCAGGGAAGGCACTTTTAATGTAGAATAGTCACCCATAGATGCAGTTTAGAATTTTGTATTGTTTTCAGATGAATTTGTTGGGTAAGCTGAGTACCCTGGCATACATTTTTTTAAAAGTGTCTTCCCTGGGTACCATGGATGTTTAAATGGAATAGCCTTTACTTTATTACATGATTTCAGTCTTATCTAGAAATTTTGTTGGACTTATCTCTTCAAGGAAAGTGAAAGTTAGAAATTTTGTTGGACATATCTCTTCAAGGAAAGTGAAAAGTTAGAAATTTTGTTGGGCTTATCTCTTCAAGGAAAGTGAAAAGTTAGAAATACACAGATTTTGACGTAAACAAATATTCTGACCTTAGAAGTAATTAAAGTTGATTTTAAACTGATCTTAACTTGAGTTAGACAAGTAAATCATCAGTAACTTTACAATGATATAATCTTGAGTTAGACAAGTCAGTCATCAGTGACTTTAGACTGATGTAAAGTTGAGTTGGACAAGTAAATCATCAGTGTAATGGAAGAAAGAGAGGACAACACTAAGTTCATTTAAGTATTGTAATTGTATATGTAAATTCATAGGATGAGTGTCCAATAAAAGCAATTATATATGTAAAGTAGAAGGATGAATGGCCACTAAAAGCAAACATTTATGTCAGAAGTAAGATTTGGCAATAAAAGCAATTATATGTCATTGAGAATGATGAATTGCCAATAAAAGCAGTCATATATGTCAGTTAGAAGGATGAATTGCCAATAAGAGCAAACATATTAGTAAATTAAAAGGATGAATGTCCAGTTAAAGTAATTTTCTCACCATTTCTTGAGGTAGAAATATGGACTTTTTAGGTGATGGTTATACGCTTTTTTGATATGGAATTACTTATGATTAATTCAGAAGTTACTAATTTACTGTTTCTCGTTTAGGGTGCCTACTTTGCCTGGAAGGCAACAGCTATGGGAAAAAATTATGTCAATGGGAAAACATTCCTTGAAAAAAGGTATTTATTCTGATCATAATAATCCAGTGGGAAAAAGAGGTATTTATTGTGATCAAGATAATCTGGGGGGAAAACCGTTCTATGCTTAAGATTTGAGATTTATTTTAGAGTTCACATCTTGGCCTAATACATAAATGTATGGTCAAAATGCAAACATTGTACAGTACTTTAAGTCTGTTCTGTCAAATATTGGCATTGATCTCAGTTGACATGTTGGATGTGGATTAATTTTTGGTGATGTCCTGTCAAAGTTTTGCAAGCTTATGCACATTTCTATCTTAACACTTGAAACCTGTCTTCTGGGAGGACCATCACTTATCCAAAGGAAAAGTGTCTCTCAGATGTCATCACAGTATATAACACCTTTGATCCATGCATCAAAATGTGATATTTCGTCATCACTGTTGATACATAAGGGGCCTTTCATGTTGGGTGGTCCTCCAAATGGTCTTTCATGTTGGGTGGTCCTCCAAGTGGTCTTTCATGTTGGGTGGTCCTCCAGATGGTCTTTCATGTTGGGTGGTCCTCCAAATGGTCTTTTGTGAGAGGTATTCTTCGAAAACAGTGGTAATTTATTACAGCTGGGCTTTCAAAACAGTTATATTTCATGACATGAACCTTGGTATTTCATGACATGTG
Organism: Megalonaias nervosa; assembly: GCA_016617855.1. NCBI lineage: Eukaryota > Metazoa > Mollusca > Bivalvia > Unionida > Unionidae > Megalonaias > Megalonaias nervosa. The sequence goes on along the minus strand of JAECUM010000153.1, from coordinate 134,233 downwards.
GCCCTCCAAAACAGTTGTTGTTGTTGTTGTAGGATTTAATGCCGTTTTTCAGCACAAGATAGGCTATACATGATGGCCAGCATAAATAGTGGAGGAAGAACCTGGGGAGACCCCGGAAAGAACCACCGACCCACAAGAAACTACTGGCAAGCTTTCTCACATAACCACATTGGCCCAACCCAAGACTCGAACCCATGCAGACCCAAAACAGTTGTCTTTCATAACAAGTGGTCTTCCAAAACAGTTGTCTTTCATGACAGATAGTCTTCCAAAACAATTATCTTTCATGATACATAGTCTTCCAAGAGAAAACACAAAATTTGAAAAGGATAAATGTTTTCAGTATAAATAATGAACAAAAGCGAATATCAAAGGAGTGAACAGGGGCCTGATTTGTGGGCATGGGCAAAAATTGCAGTGGGTTTTTCAATTTCCAGGATTTTAAAGAAGAAAAATTCTGATATAACTTTTGCTAATTATGAAGTTTTGTATGCTATCCCACAATCATTGAATCATGTCTTTAAAGAATATAGAAAACCTACATTGCTTGAAATTAATGAATTTATACTTAAGTGTGAAATATAGAACTTTATTAGGTGAAGTAATTTTCATATTTTTTCATTACTTAATTTTCATATGAAAAATATATCCTTATATTTTCATAAATGGAAAACCTAAGATTTCCCTTTTCATCTTATGCTCTGCTTGATTGTGTGTTCCAACAGAGGTTATACCTGCAGCAATAAAAATGAGTACATTGTGAGCTAAAATAAATAAATAGAAACTGCATTACATTTAAGACAAGGAAATTAATGTTTGCTGAAGAAATGTGTGCCATTCGCATCTCAAACAAGTTATTTCCTCTTCCTTCCTTGACAACAGTGATAAACCAACTGAAACAAACTTGCTTTGTAATTATTTTTTTTTCATCAAAGTGCAAGTGTTATTTATGGCTTTAGAACAATTTTTTTTCATGCCAGATGTTATCACACAAATCTTCTCTCATTCAGGTATAGTGACAACCTAGAATTAGAAGATGCTGTACACACGGCCATCTTAACTCTTAAGGAAAGTTTCGAGGGACAGATGACTGAAGACAATATTGAAATCGGAATCTGTAATAAGGATGGTTTCCGCCGATTGACACCAGCAGAAGTGAAGGATTATCTAGCATCAGTTCAGTAGTGTTATTGTGGTCTATCATTTGAGCTAATCCCAGTTTAAGTTGCACTTGCAAATCTTGCATCCTCCGTGCATTTCAGCTTCTTGAACTTGATGAAAATAATTTCATGAATTAATGTGATGACAGAGTTATTGATGGAAAAGTATTGAAGTGGAAATTGTCTCATTTTGGAAACAAATTTTACATGCATTTCCATAATATCAGATGGAGTCACTACATGGAAAGTTGAACATTTTACCTGGCCTGTATACTCCATGTTGTAATATTTGTGCAAGAAAATGATATTTTTAACAGGTGCAACATACCACATTAATAGTGACATTGCTCAAGTCACTTGGATGATTTGTAACAGGTGTAACATCCCACATACAGTAGGACTTGAGTCTCTTGGATGATTTATGATTTCTTGGGTTTCATAAACAATAAAAAGAACTTCATTAGATAGAAATGAACTTCTTCTACAGCTGGGTACAACATATGTTTTCTTTCCATAAATGATAGAAATATAAGTATTGGATGCAAGCTTTGTTTTTTATGCCATGACTGTATTGAGTAGAATGGGGCCATACGTCATGTTATGTATGTGTTTGTGTCCAGCCTATTACATTAATAGTACTACCTTAATCCATCTGTGTTCCCTTTTTTATATGCCCACCTTTTGGTGATAGATATTATGCTATGACCCAGTTTGTCAGTCCACATATCTGTCCATTAACCTTTCCTTTTCAACATGATAATTTCAGTTATATAGCACCTTCTTTGCCAAATTTTACAGAAAAGTTAATGGTGCAAAAGCAAGAAGGCTATTGATTTTGTTGTCGAAAGATTTGCTGTCACAGTCACTGTGGCTGAAAGAATAAAAATGGTTTCTACATAGTTCTGTATAACGTCTTACCAGGACCAAACTTGTGGATGGCTTGAACTTTGTATAAGGAATAAGAGATCAAGGTCAAGGTCCCAGAAGAAACTGCACAAATATAACTCTTGATCACGTACCATCGCCAAAGTCTGTGCTTGACTTAAATGTGAATAAGAAAGAAGCATATTTTTTTTCTGATGCATAAGGTCAAAGGTGAAGTCCACTCAGATTGAAAGAAGAAAATAGTTTTTGTATAGTAACTTTAGGTTTAAACCATTTACCTTGGTCAAAGTTTGTGGAGAGTTTGAACTCAGTGTACGGAAGAAACCTATTGATTTTGTGGTCAAAAAGGTCAGGGCCATTGTGGAGCAGTCAAATGGATTTTGCAGAATGGCTTCTTGAGTGACTTGACCAGATTTTTGGGGTAGCTTGCACTTAGGTAATAAAGAAACAGAGATTTTATAGTCTTAAAGGTCAGTGGCCATGGTGTTGGTAATTTAGTTAAGAAAATAATGTTTAGCACATTAAGTTTAGTTTAAGGCCACATACCTTGACCACAGTCAAGGTTATTGAGACTTGTTCATCAGTAATCAACAGAGTCAACCATACACTATAGTGTCTACACAGAAGTCTAGTGAACATGTGGCAGGCCAGTGCTCAAAGAAATTTTTTTAGATACAGGCCCTGGGCTGGTGACTTAAATAAACTCACAAGCCCTGATTGAAATTCCACAAGCCCCAATTTCCTCATGCCCAAAATTTCCACTTTTTTAATACTGTCACACAACATTGCAATAGCTACAGTTCGAATATAAATTCAATAAGATTTAAAGGGGTTTGAAAGTAATGCAAGTATCATTAGTATTCATCACAACACTCACTAGGGACCGGATGATCCTGGTGTTCAAACGTGTCTGCTGGATTCTCTGAGTGAATCCTGGTCAGAACCGAGTTGACATATCTCAATGTGTTGTTTGCAGTATGTGCAAAGAATTTATAGCCCCCCCCCTTATCTTTTTTTCGCTGGTGTGCTTCACAGTGTAAAACTCCATCAGCCAAGAGTTCTGAAATTTATTTTTGTTGAGTTTGATAGCTGATTGCTTCCTAAATCAGCTTCAGAAATGAATTACACTTGAACACTATTCTGACAATTGAAATGATCATGCTTTGCATTCTGTATATGCAGTTCACGGAGTTTGTATAATGCATACCAAGGCATTTCACTGAGTTTGCATACCAAGGCAGTTCTGTGCGTTTGTATAATGCATACCATATAAAAGCAAATGAACAGGAAATCTGCAGAGGGCAGTTCACTGAGTTTGCATACCAAGTGTTAAGAGTCTATGCTCTTAAAATAAGTAACAGAAAACTGTGAAAGACAACAAGCTTTGTAAAATTTAACAAATAATTTACTTCCCTAGAATACAAAGTGAAAATGAGAAAAAAGAACTTACAGTATTGCGAATTAAATCCCAAAATATTCCAAGAATTACAAATGAAATTAATTCAAAATCCTGAATAAAATTCAGTGAAAGTCCAGAATAAATCTAAAAACTGAAGGCATTGACTTGTGTGTTATAGCTCCTAGTGTGTTGATGTGCCAACAGTCTTTTGTTGAATCACAGAAATATCATTCCAGGTTTGAATACACTATAAATTCTAGTGAATGTCTCTATCCAAAAATTTTATCAGAGCACTTTTGTATTTCCAGAGAAAATAATCACTTGAGTTCAATAATTTGAAGAAATAAAATTCATCCGAACTGGACACGACATAATACAACTTGAAAGTGCTAAATGTTAAAGCATGAATGATAAAATCCTCTCTATTACAATATGTACAAAGTTCTCTACTTGACCTCCTGTCACAATTGAAATTTTCTTTAAAAAAAACATTACCTAATGAAAAATAACCTTCTAGAATGATACTGGTGTTTACAAAACAATAACCTGGATTATGTATAATTCACTTATGAATTTCCAAAACCTAGACCCAAATAAAGATATTCGCTAATATTAATAATAATACTGATTTTAAACCCATACATATAGAAAATAATTTTGCTGTGAATTGTTTACAATGAATAAAATAAGTCAATTTGGGTCGAGCAGAAATTAACTCGATTTTGGACAAGGTCAAGTCCAACATAGTGTTACATTACAGTAGCATGTAATGAAATAAAACTAACAAACAAAGCAGATTAAATATACATAACACTTCCCCTCATAAAGAAAAAGAAAGACTTACGCAGTAAAGCTTTCCTTTCATTATAAGTCAAATATACATGTGGTAAAAAATACAGAAGACGAAATCTTATGAATGACACAAAGTATACATGAAAAAATATATTTATATACACATGAAAGTGCATCTGCTATTAAATTGTCTTTTCCCTTAATGTGCCTGATGTCAATATTATATTCTGCAACATCAAACTCTACCTTAATAATATCTGATTTTTGTTCTTCATCATGCCAATTAAAGTTAGGGGTTGTGATCATTAAACACAATAATCAGAGAAGGAGCTGAACTAATGTAGACTTCAAAGTGTTGCAATACCAGTATCAAAGCCAAACATTCCTTCTCGATCGTGGAATAATTTCTGTGGTGCTTATTTAATTTCTTAGAAAAATAGCACACTGGATGATCTACACCATTTTTGTCTTCTTGAATCGATACTGCTCCAACCCCAACATCACTTGCATCAACAGACAGTTTAAATGATTGACTGAAATTTGGAGCTGTAAGAATTTGTGAATTCTTAAGTATGGCCTTTAACTTATCAAAAGCCTCCTGACATTTTCAGACCAATGAAACTTGGTTTTCTTGCTCAATAAATTTGTCAGGGGTTCAGCAATTATGGAAGAATTTGAACAAAATTTTGATAGTATCCAGCCATACCCAAAAATCGCATCAGTTGCTTTTTACTGGTGGCACAGGGAATTCAGAGATAGCCTTCCAATTTTATCAATGCAGTCATCGATACTTGGTAATGGAAATGAATCTGTAACTTTAGGTTTAAACCATTTACCTTGGTCAAAGTTTGTGGAGAGTTTGAACTCATTGTATGGAAGAAACCTATTGATTTTGTGGTCATAAAGGTCAGGGCCATTGTGGAGCAGTCAAATGGATTTTGCAGAATGGCTTCTTGAGTGACTTGACCAGATCTTTGGGGTAGCTTGCACTTAGGTAATAAAGAAACAGAGATTTTATAGTCTTGAAGGTCAATGGCCATGGTGTTGGTAATTTAGTTAAGAAAATAATGTACACATGCAGAAAGTATTATCTGGTTTCAGAACAAGTATTCATGTTGAACTCCAGTCACTTTCACTTGGCTCTTTGAAATCATTCTCCAGCAAATACTGCATTTCTTTTTTCAAACATTCCTGTTTGAGAGGGTTCTTCCTGTATGTGTGTTGTTTCACAGGTTATGGAATTTACAATTTCAGCGTCGATTTTATTTGTTCTTGAAGGAACATCTGGAAATAAGTGCTCATATTCAAGTAGTAACTGTTTTAGTTCATTCTTTTCTTGTTGTTGCAGATGTGAAAGTTTCTGGTCCACATTATTCATAATATCTGAATTTTACTCCAAATTCAATACAATCCGATCGCATTCCATCACTTAGATCCTCAGTATGTGGGACAGGTACAACTAAATTAATTGCATGATTAACCTGGCTATCTCTATCCACTACTCCTTTAGCATATTTATGTGGCAAACTTGTTTTTGTTTTCACCTCCCAGGAGTATTGATGATATAATTTAAATGATTTACTTTCTTTTCAACTGTGTGAGGACCATAATACTTGGCCTAAAGAGGATTTTGTAGGACGGGCAAGAGAGTCAGAACTCTATTACAAGGCTGAAAACTCCTTTATTTTGTATTTATATCGTAACTTAATTTCATTTTTGACTGAGTAGAGTGCAGATTAGTTCTTGCAACCTCACAAGCATTTGACAACTTATACTTAAAATTGGAAACATAATCAATAAGATTAATTTCCAAAACCTAGACCCAAATATAACTAACAAACAAACAAAGCAAATTAAATATACATACCACAAGGCAGTTCTGTGTATTTGTATTATGTGTACTATATAAAGGTATGAAAGGCAATGTTAATGCATGGATGTAGATGAAATTTTGGTATGAAAGGCAACGTTAATGCTTGGATGTAGATGAAATTTGGTATGAAAGGCAATGTTAATGCATGGATGTAGATGAAATTTTGGTATGAAAGGCAATGTTAATGCATGGATGTAGATGAAATTTGGTATGAAAGGCAATGTTAATGCATGGATGTAGATGAAATTTGGTATGAAAGGCAATGTTAATGCATGGATGTAGATGAAATTTGGTATGAAAGGCAATGTTAATGCATGGATGTAGATGAAATTTGGTGTGAAAGGCATTGTTAATGCATATCCTGGTAAAATTTAATTTTTAGTAGTATACAGGGTCTCCTCAGGGATTTCAGAAGGTTCACCACATGATCATTTTATTTTAAAATTTGCATTTTCTTTGACAAAGCCATTGTTTAATAATTAAAACACAGAACAATTTCAATTGATTAAAGAATAAACTTTTAAAGTTATTTTCTGATCATTATCAGTAGGAACAGGAAATAAATTGAGCATAAAAATGTAAAATAATTAGTATATTTTAAAGTTTTGAAAAATTTTTAACTTTGATTTCAATTTCAACCACCCAAGTTTTTAATCATCTTCATGAATTGTTTCTCAAAAGAAAAATTTCTTGTTAATTTTAAATTCAATACCCCAAATTTAGTAAATATAGAAGGTACAGGATGTTTTAGTTATTTTGTTGTTTGATTAAGTATCAGCTCCTACACAAAACTGTTTAAGTTGAATCTGATTTTCATTCTTGAATTAGAAAATAAAAACAACTTTAGACATGGTTTAAAATTCCTATTTATGTTAAATTTTGCATGTATTTCTGACATGATGTTGCACAAAGCTTGCTATAAATTCTTAAAACGTATTATATACATGTGGCATCCTATTTTGTTTAGTTTTTGCATTTGGCTCGTGACTAACCAGGTATTTTGCACCCAGCATATAGACTGTTATACCTAGTTTCATAAAACATAGGAAATGCAAGTTGTTGAGTACTACACTCTTATCACAAAGGTAGGACACTGTGATCTATATTTCATACTTTACTCACTTTGGTTAAATGTTGAGTTTAATGGGTTTTTCTTCTCTGTTCATGCTAGAATTGTCAGATGATTGTATGCATCTCTATTAGTTGTCACACCCGTATTTCACATTTTACTTTCATAGGTTACTTTTTTCTATTTAGTTTAGGACCCATACTTCATGCTTTGATATCGTGGTTTAAGTCTACCATGAAACTAGATGATTGAATGAAGACATGCTTACAACAAAAGAAGTTCATTGTGATCAACATTTAATATGTTACTGGCTTATGTTTTGGCATTTAGTTCATGACAATGACTAATGCTGCTATACCCAGAGTTATGAAACATGAGGAGAGGGTCATCTTATTAAGTACTGCACTCGGATCCTAAAAGTAGGTCACTGTTGCACATATCACGTTTCACTGACTTTGGTTCAATTTGACATTTTTACTGTTATTGCTGTACTACACAAATGATGTGTTTTTATGGATCTCTCTCATAATACCACATCCATATTATAAAAGGTTGCTGTGACCTATATTTCACACATTACTGGCATAGGTTAAGTTAGTTCATGCTATCCTATATAAAATCAGGAAACGGGGGATGCATATGCTCCCTCATTTCAATAGTAGGTCACTATTAACAATATTTTGTGCTTCACCAACACGGTTAACTGCATCTTCGCTAGCCAAGGTTCTGATATGATAATCCTATCTACACCTTGGTGGATCGAACAGATATATTGGTGCTTTGTCCTAGCAACATCTATTATCACATGGGAACCTTGGATAGTAAAGATGGGTTAACTGTGTATTGTACATGTGAATGAGTATGGAAATTGATAGTGTTGACTGCATGCTACATGCATTTCTTGTGAGGCTTCTGCAGTGACAAACTTTGTGGATGGTCTGTGCTTGGGATAAAAATAAAAATATAACCTTATTGATTTGGGGGTCATAGTCACTGTTACTGTCCACACAATAACTCCATCAATAACAGTTACCAAACTTTAGTATACGGAAGAACCTTATAAATGGGTCAAAAGGTCAGTTGTCACAAATAGTTTCCATACAGTGACTTTAATTCTGTGTCACAGACTTTGACCAAGCTTTTGGGTGGAATGCCATCGGGGGTAAAGAAGAAGTGCAGAGATTTTCATGTGAAAAGGGCAAAGGCAGAGATCACTGTGACTGAAAAGAGAAATGGTTTCCACACAATATCATTACATGTATATCATAGACCAGGATCAAACTTGATGGTAATCTTGTTGATGCCTGTTGTTCCTGATGCCATATAAAGACTTGGTGAGAACACAAATATGGTCTGGTATGTATCTACTGGGCATGTTGTTGCTGATGCCATATAAAGACCTGTTGAGAATACTAATATAATCCAGCATGCATCTACTGGGCATGTTGCAATGTTCAACTCTATAAATAAGATTTTGGACAATTCAAACAATCCTAGAATGAATATCTGTTAGTTTTATGTAAGTGATGACAATTGGCCATCAAATGTAACTTGTTACTAAAAATAGAAAAATTTTCCAGCTACTTTCTCAAAAAATGCAGAACATAATTTGATTAAATACGACTAATAACATCCTGGCATGAAACCCCATCAAATCTGTACAAATGAATCCAGTTTGCCTTTAAATATGGTGATCCATACTAAAAGTAGAACAGCCTTTAAAAGACTTCTCAAAAACTGCTTAAAATACTGTTTAATTGTTCAGTTCACTTTGATGCTTTATGCCACAGCAACACAGGAAAGTTGTATAGTATTTGAGGTAATTGATTTTGACCAAATTTGAAAGCATTATGGCATGAAGGTCTTTAAGATTTGAAAGCATTATGGCATGAAGGTCTTTAAGATCTGAAAGCATTATGGCATGAAGGTCTTTAAGATTTGAACAAATGTTATGGTTGCTGTCACTAAAAATAGAAAATTTGTAAACAAAAACTTCACAAAAACTGCTTAATAGAATTTGAGAAGAATAATTATGGCACCAATGATGCAAATTGCTATCAGATGTGTTCCATTAAAAAAAAAATAACCTTCTCAAAACTTTTTCAATAGAATTTGTTCCAGAGAGTGAGTAAACATCCTGTTGTGAAAGCCTTTAAAATTTGTACAAGTGATGAGGATTCAGTATCAGATGTGGCTACTGTTACTTAAAATAGATCACCTTTATATCTTGGCAAGCATCACACTAACAAAGATTTCTTGGCAAGCATCATACTAACCAAGATTTCTTGGCAAGCATCACACTAACCAAGATTTCTTGGCAAGCATCACATTAACCAAGATTTCTTGGCAAGCATCACATTAACCATTTGACTCTTGCGTTGATGTCTGCCAGATGATCCATATCTGGCCAGTGCATCTCATTAATTCATCCTGTCCAAATTTTTTATCCCATTGTACTGGGATGTCCTTATTTTGATTTATGCTCCATAACTTAGAGAAACTGATGTTTCAAAAGGACATAACTGTGATTTCAAGGTTTCTATATATTAAATATCTCACTTTTGTAGTTAAAAAAAATGTGCTGCAATTACTTGAAATGAAGATAGTACTTAAGGAACTTGCTAAATTGTACCTGGTATTCATACTTAGCATATATAATAGGGTATTTAGTTTCCAAAATGTAAATATTTGTTCAAATTTTGACTAATGGATTTCAGTCAGCAATGTTGGCAGTATAAAGGGGCAGAATATAGATATACCTGTTCCAGATAGTTTGTTATAGGCAATATTCGTAACTTGGGATTATATTGGATTAAAGCAATATGATGTTGATTTTAAAAATAACTACTTTTTGTTATAAATGTATTTGGATAACTGTCATATAACAGAGTGTATCATAACCCTTTTAATTCATACAGTTATACTGTTATGTTTACTGAAATAACTTTTCAGTTAAGAACTTACAGAACAATAGCAAAACAATAGGAACATAAGATCATTGCAATAAAATCCAGATATTAGCTTGTCTGGCTTTGCTCTGAATCTAGATATTGGCTCACTGTGTTTGATATGATTCCAGGTATTGACTTGTTTGGGTTTGGTCAGAATCCAGGATTTCATATTGACTTGTCTGGATTGGGTCTGAATCCAGATATTGACTTGTTTGGGTTTGGTCTGAATCCAGGATTTCATATTAGACTTGATGGATTCAAAACTTTTCAAATGCAAGTTCTCAAAGTTCACTATGGTAGTACAAGATATTTTGTTATACATTACTGAAAATAGGGCTAACTTAAAGATGTCAACTGCCTTTCTGAGTGTCCTGCTAGGGTTGGCAGGTGTGAGTTATGGGAATGTTTGCCACCCCATTAACAAAGCTGGATTATATGTGATGACATCAGTTGATTGGTTGCCTTTGAGACCAAACTAAAGGCTGTTGATTCAGGAATCTGAGGCAATCAGAACATCCTCTGCCTTTTCCGTCACATGCTGGGAAAAGAGCTGAGATATTAATAGTACCATTTTGAACTGTCCACAACCCTACATCATAGTAACTTCATTTATGTCACATAACCATTTCCCCAAAAATGTCGATGTATGTATGTATTTTATTTTTGGTGGTCGTGCTTCACAAATTTATGATCATCACCATCGTTATCATGGCACAGTGATACCACCACCATTGTCATCCAATTTGATGTTTGATAAGACTGATGCTGAATGGCACATCAGCATATATGAATGGTTACATCATACTACAGCAAAGTTGCAAGGAGCAGTGGAGAACAGGGCAAAATGGAGAGAGATTGTCACAAGGTCATCAGTGGCGCACCAGTAACCAGCATGGTTACAGGAGAAATGAAAAAATATGAAGGCAATTAAAGTAAATGCCTTGACCAGAGATGAATTGCAACAGTTGACCCAGACTGATCTGGGTTAGATTCGTACCCATGCTCTCTCATTGCAAGTCCGTTATGCTAACCACTGAGCCACTGTGGCTTCAGCATCAGGGTTGAGCTTTTGACACTACCATTTTAACTCTTTTTTTTTGTTTACCAAAATCTCCCATAGTATTGCTGAGATGTTAATCATATGAAACTAGTCTTCTACAGTCACAGTCATCATCTGGTATGGCATCTAGTTGACTTGTTGATAGTCAAGATCACAGGATGATTTTTTAAAGTTCAGTTGGGTGGTTGATGAGAAAAGTTTGGATCTCATTGGAATATCATGGATGAACTGCCATTACATCTTGACGTCTACCCTGGGATGTATACTATGTATCTACTGAAATTTAAATGTCGAGATTGAGGTCAAAGTTGTCAACTGGTTTACATTTCTTGGAACAAATATCACTGTTGTATCCATGCTGACTTTGGATGGGTTTTTTTTATTCCTTACATTTTTGTGTGCTACTTGATAGATGTTTAAGTTTAGCTTGTAAAATACTTTATTTTTAAAATCTATTAGAACTGTGTATGCATTTTAAAAGTGTCTCTGTAACTAAGTTTACTTTTGGTACCCTAAGACAGAAGTATATTGTAGACAAAATCATTGGGTAATAAACTTCATGTAGTTATTTATTTATTTATTTATTTATTTATTTATATTCTTTCTTGAGATAAAGAAATGACTCATTCAAATGCATAATTTGATCAATCATAAGTACATTCAATTTTATACTTTATTGCACTCCAAAGGTTTCTTTTCTTTTTTACCATTGAGAAGTTTCTCATTGACCCTATTTCAAATGTCTTTGGTGACATATTTCTAATAGAATAATGTCTTACTATTCATGTAGTAATGGGTTCACTATTAACCCTGTTATGCCTTGTTGACGGAAGAACAGCAAAACTTTAGTCTTAACAAAGGTACAAAAAGTGACATAACATCCAATATACAATTTGTAGAACAGAAATCAAATATGTTAAATAAATGATGTTTTGAAAAAGGCCGTTATTAATTTGCTCTGCTAGAAACTCCATATATGGACTCATAAATGGACAATGATCCATTTCAAATTTATGTACTTGTGGTAAAAACTCAGCAAGGAGAAAAACAAAAAACAAGTAGTGTTAAACATACTATTGCTCTACTGTTAAGTAGTAGAGCTAAACATACTATTGATCTACTGTTAAATAGTAGAGTTAAATATACTATTTATCTATTGTTAAATAGTAGAGTTAACCACACTGTTGATCTACTGTTAAATATTAGAAATAAACATACTTTTGATCTACTGTTAAAAAGTAGAGCTAAACATACTATTGATCTACTGTTAAATAGTGGAGTTAAAATTACTATTGACCTACTGTTAAATAGTAGAGTTAAACATGCTGTTGGTCTACTGTTAAATAGTAGAATTAAACCTGCTATGTTAAATATTAACGTTAAACATATTATTGATCTACTGTTAAATAGTAGAGTTAAATATGGTGTTGATCTACTGTTAAATAGTAGAGCTAAACATACTATTGGTCTACTGTTAAATAGTAGAGTTAAATATACTATTGATCTAATGTTAGATAGTAGAGTTAAACATGTTGATCTATTGTTAAATAGTTGAGCTAAACATACTATTGATCTATTGTTAAAGAGTAGAGTTAAACATACTATTGATCTACTGCTAAATAGTTGAGTTAAACATACTGTTGAACTGTTAAATAGTAGAGTTAAATATACTATGTTAAATAGTAATGTTTTTCATGTCTATACAGTATCTGTTTTAACACTGAAGTAGTGAGCATGTGTTCAGCAGTAACTTATTTGATTGTGTTATTGACTTATTTTAAAATTCATTCAGCAACCATTCTGTACAGCTGTAGTAGTGAAACCGCTGTGGATGGGGTTGGTGAATTTTTCTCTCTTGTTTTTAAGACTAACTTATCATCAAATATCGTTATCATCGAGAATTACAGATATTTTTTTATGAATGTTCCAAATTTTGTTTAGTTTATACGTTTACTTTTCCATATGTTTTGCCAAATACGGAGTTTTTCATCAATATGAAAATGTTCATATGCTTTTTTAGGCAATGTTATTTTTAGAAAAACAAAATATTGTTTCTGTTTTAAAAGTCACTAATTACATAACTTTAAATCTTAATAACGAATGTAGCTTTTTTCTTTGTTCTTCAGTGGAGATAATAGTTTATTGTTTGTGGCTAGGCTGTTTTTCCTTCTTCGTTGAATTGTTGCTCAAGATGTTATAAATAATTTTCGTCTGGGATTAGTATGTTTTTTTCTGGAGCTAATTGGTAATCCTTAATATAGGAACATAGCTGTTCAGAAATCTCCATGTCTGCTTCAAGTATCAGTCAAAATCAGAAATGTTTATCATGTTTTTATCTACGTATTTAATTTCATCATTATTCGACTATCAGAGGCTTTTCATATTCATATACATATATGTATTGACACGTGGCCCAACCATATAAATATTTTACTATCTATACATGATGAATGATGAGGCTCTTCATGCTCTAGATCATGGTAATTTTTTTCATCTTCATCCGCGAACTATTTATTATTCGATTTTGTGTATCTCGGAAGTGTCATACTAATCCTCTAATATCGCTCTCGATGCTTAAAACGTCATAATCCGTTAATCCTTAAAACGTCATAATCCGTTAAATGTTTTAAACATCATAATCAGTTAAAAGCTAAAGTTCATAACCTGATATATATATATATATATATATATATATATATATATATATATATATATATATATATATATATATATAAACTTGCAGCATGAGTTAACCAAAGTACGCTGTAATAATGACCAGGATGAAACTCTTTGGTTTTGATACAAACATTCCTTATTTCTCCAAATATAACACTCAGCATTAGTGTGTCCTCTTGACGTAATAGTCGCGGATGTCATCTAGTATGTTCAAGTTAAAATCGTCCATACCATTCTTTACATTCATTAGATTTACTCGAGTTGAAAAGTGTGGAGTAAAACTCTTCAGTAGGTGGATTAGTTGTTTCGTTGAAACTGTCGAAGTATTCACAGGAATAGATATAGTTCTTTCAAAAGGTGGAACTGTTGCCTCGTTGAACTTATCGAAACTATCGAATTATTCACAGGGGTAGATCTCGTTCCTTAAGTAGGTGGAATTGTTGTCTCGTTGAACTTATCGAAACTATCGAAGTATTCACACGGATAGATATCGTCGTTTCAAAAGGTGGAATAGTTGGAAGTATTCACAGGGATAGATATCAATACGAGGAATAATTGTCTCGTTGAACCTGTCGAAGTATTCGCGGGAATAGATATCGTTCCTTCCAGATTTAGGTTGCATTTGCTTAAAATTCTACCTTGTTTCAACAAACTTGTCATTTAAATTTTAGCTAGTTCTTCAAAATGATTAATCCGCGAACCGATAGCTGTCTTCAATCCTTGCTAACTCAATATATTTCTCGTTGATTTTTGGCATGATTATTACATCATAAGATTATTACATCATGATATTACATCATGAGCAGGTTCTCGTCTTACTATCTCCTTGATTAACCTGTGGCTGTCTTGACCGAATAAGTTATGAATGAAAATTGTGATGAGTTTTGAATACATGAAATTTAAATTTCATTTCTATAAGAAGAACTTGTATACTTTCTTTTAAGTAGTCATGGTTCATGACTTTGATTATTTTATTTTTTTCTTTGGTCTTGGTTTATTTTGTTTTGACTTTGTTTTTGACAAATGTTCGCGGAGTTAAAATCTTTTAAATCATCCCCGGTAAAAATGACAGGATCTGCATTCTGATTCTTGTAATTCTTGATACACAAGTTTTGCAGTTTACCCAGTTCATCGTGCAATACTATAATATAACAAATATCACAGTAAACAATTGGTCTGTATTGATTCTTAATTGATTTGAGGTACATACAAATTCCTGAGGGAACGTTTTTAGATATTTTTACTGTCCAGCTTTGTGTTGCAGAACCTTTTACGTCATTAATTTTTGAGAGGGCGTGGGAAGGAGGTCAATGTTTTTGCCATTTCAATTTGTGTTCAGTCTGTTTCTAAATTTACTTAATTCAAGTATTACAAAATGCGCAAAGCGTATGTACCTTGTACAGTTGAAAGTGTTTATACGCATGTGTAAGTTAACATCTTTCGTTGACACTTCTTAGTCTCATCCCAGCATATTTGGCTGGTTAAGACTTAGAGGTGACACCCTGTCTTTTTCCAAAAAGTGTTTTCTTTGTATGTGTTTCCCTGTCAACCCTAATGATGGTTCTTGTTTTCTTATATGATTAATGTTTATAATTTTTGCAGGGTTGCTTTTTTAGTGCTCATCAAACACTTTTAGTTTCTTTATCCCATTGGCCTTGTGTGGGGGTATACTTCCTTCCCTTTTGCCCGTGCTGGCAGTGGGTCTGGTTTCCCCCTTAGCTTAAGTCTGTACTCATTCCTCGATAGGCCAATAAGTCTACGAGTCGGTTTCCAGCCCTGTCCCCTTTCTATCTGACGCGAAGTGACTTTGCCAGAGTCATTCTGCCCTGTGTTAGCATACGTGCTGGTGCTATTGTTGTCATTGCATTTGTTTGTGTCAGGACTAACATCTTTCTTTCATTTAAATTCCTATGTAACTTGTACAACTGAAAGTGTTTATACGCATGTATAAATTACATCTTTCATTTAAATACCAATGTTTGTAATATCTAAATACATGCAGAAGATCATTTAGGATCATAAGTAATAGCTGAAGTTTACACCAGATTTTGATATTTTGCCGTGAGCAACTTAAAGATTAGATTAGAAAAGGAACATTTCCTTTTACTGTTCATTCCTTGTAAAGTACATAAGATGCACTGTTATTTAAGACTAGTATCTACGCAAACGTCAGGATATTGTCAAGTCTTTCTTTAACAATAACCTAGTGCCTCCTTGCATCTTTAGAAATTTCCTTTTAATTTTATAAAAGTTTGACATTTCAGTATCATATATAAATTCTTCGAATGATACTGAAATATACTCAAAATAAAATAAAGTTTAAACAATGACGGTATTGGACTAAATGTTTACAATGATTATCTCCCTTTCGGCACAGCGAAGTCAAAAGTAACAAACATATGAAATATAATACACAAGTATCACCAAAGTTAATTTTCATCATTAATTCTGAATGATTCTGAAGCACTTCCCACTTTTTTTTAGTTGTGCATATGTATAATCGTAATTTTAAAAATAGTTCCTATCCTTACGGTGCTGTGTTGTTGACAGATGTATAGCTGAATAACATTTACGTAGTCTGTTTATGAAGAACAGGAGCTAATATTTTCTGCTTTAACAGCTTTCGTTTATTTCGTATTCCCACTATTCCACAAAGTTTTCTTTCATTTGATTTCTGTGAAATCATCGATCTGAAATGAAAAAGAAATGTATCATAAAACTTTGATCTATCCTGGTTGCATGGAGAAAACGACATTAAACAACAACACAAACACCTAGTGGTATGGTGGATTTTCGTGCTGCAAATCCTTTGTAAAACCTGCAAGAATGTTGATATAACGTCCTTCGCAAGACCTACATGTTCGTATAACGTCTTTTGTAAATCCTACAGAAATGTTCATATAACGTCCTTTGTAAATCCTACAGACATGTTAATATAAAGTCCTTTGTAAAACCTACAGAAATGTTCATATAACGCCCTTTGTAACACCTACAGGAATGTTCATATAACGTCCTTATTAACACCTACAGAAATGTTCATATAACGTATTTCGTAAGATCTACAGAAATGTTCATATAACGCCCTTATTAACACCTACAGGAATGTTCATATAACGTCTTTCGTAACACCTACAGAAATGTTCATATAGCGTCCTTATTAACACCTACAGGAATGTTCATATCACGTCCTTCGTAACACCTACAGAAATGTTCATATAACATCCCTAGTAACACCTACAGATATGTCCATATAACGCCCTTATTAACACCTACAGGAATGTTCATATAACGTCCTTCGTAACACCTACAGAAATGTTCATATAAAGTCCTTTCTAACACCTACAGGAATGTTCATATAACGCCCTTATTAACACCTACAGGAATGTTCATATAACGTCTTTCGTAACACCTACAGAAATGTTTATATAACGTCGTTATTAACACCTACAGGAATGTTCATATAACGTCTTTCGTAAAACCTGCACTGCAGAAATGTTCATGTAACGTCCTTCGTAAAACCTACAGAAATGTTCATATAACGTCCTTTGTAACACCTACAGGAATTGTTCATATAGCACCCTTATTAACACCTACACAAATGTTCATATAACACTCACAGGAATATGCAATATCTATTTCAATACATCTTTTATACTCAGCTACTGCTCCAAAACGCCGGTGTATTGTTTCCTCAGTTTTGGATGGACGATAATTAATTATTTTGTGAGTAAAGTTTATTTGGAAAGATAAATAATAGTAGATACATCAGATATACAGATTAACAATTACAGCCATTTTTTTGGTCTATATGTCTTCTTGTGCATTGTCCCTGTAGTCAGTTTTGGTTTTCATGTCTTCGAGTCACTTTTTAGTCTACTTGTCTAATTTATTGCCCCCTGTTGTCATGTTTGAATTTATTTGTCTTCAAGTCACTGAACCCCGTATATCTTACTGCTATGAAACGTCTTTGTCATTTTAAAGAAACAGTTATTTAAAATAACGAACTAGTACCGATTGTTACTCTATGAAATATTTTTTAAAAATACTTGCGTGTATTGATTTACTTATTTACTTTGTTTTCAGACACTGGTAAATGAGATCAGATTTTACTTACGTAAACTATCTTCCTGGACATGCCTTCTGCGTGCATTACTTAGCGAGCATTATATTCACAAAATCTGAAAAAGAAAGTTTGTTGATTCATCACTAATATATACTAAAACTAACTGCGTTATTGTTGACTAATAGAATCTATATTGGGGTTTCCACAGAGACAAGGAAATCACAGTCAAGGGGTTACGTTGTCTCCAGACTAGGCTCGTCACGATACACTACGTGCAAATTTACTGGAGGAGTAGCGTGTGGAGTGATAAATGAACCACTCTGATTGGTAAGTGCAGGAGTTTTCATATGCAATTACATTATTATGTTTGATTCAACTGGGGGCGGATTTGGGGTGTTTGACAAAGTTTGAAGAAACCAGTTTGAAATAACATATTTCTGGTTGTTGCCGTCTTTGTGGTTGTTGTAGCCAGTGATGTGTATAGTCTGTGTATCTGGAACAGAGTTTTCTATTATAGTTCATTCCACACAGCATCGCGAATTTTATCCTATCTGTAGCTCGGAAAATTTTCAGGTCGGCTTCATTAAATGTAGCTAAAAGTACCTAATTCGTTTCATACTAAGTATTTCAAACGAATTATGTACCTTTAACAACATTTAATGACGTTGACCTAATAATTTACAGAGCTACAGATAAAATGAAATTCACCATGTTGTGTGGAACTAATATAGTTTCCTGCACAATACCAGATTGCTCGACTTTGGTGCATGTGTGTCTGTATCTCTCGAAATGTTTTGTTTGTTGTATTATTAAGGTTGGAGAGACTTTAAGTTGCTTTATGGGTAAATTTATCCTTGTTATATATCTGTTGTTATTGTTTGATTCTATAACAACTCCGCCAGGCACAGCAGAAGACAACAAGGGTTTCTTCTTTTTTAAAAGTAGTTCCTAGCGCAAGGACACCATTACTGAGACAACCAGACCAAGATAAGAAAAGTAAGTTAGTGGAACAGCTAGATTTCTCTGTCGCATGGGTGAGAAATGTAAAATCTATGTTGGGGTTTGGACCGAGACAAGGAAATCCCAGTCAAGGGGTTACATTATTTGTCTCCCCACGAGGCTTGCCGAGTGGGGAGACATATAATGTAACCCCGCGACCGGGATTTCCTTGTCTTGGTCCAAACCCCAACGTAGATTATTTTTCTCACCCAATATTATCCTTTAAAGTAAGAAAGATCTCCTCCCTTGTGCAATATAGTTCACGCGCCAATGTTTACATGCGGTGCATTAATACAAATATGTTAATGAGGACTGTGGCGTGACGTGTCATCCGAAGTACACAGTTTTTATGCGTGAGCCAAAAAATAAAAAAATAACATTAAACGTTGCATAGTTTTTAGGTATTATCACATTTAATATATGGATATTATATGAAATTAACAATAAATAGTTAATATTTATTATAAGAAAATGTTTCATTTTCATTAGTTCCAATCTAAAAAATTATATTGTACATAATGAAACTATACTCGGCCCACAGCTCTGTTGTAGTGTAAATACATGTAGCATGAGTGTCCGTGCTTGGGTTATTCACGGGTAATTAGAGATCCGTGTCACTATCATATATAACTCTCCTTTTCTTTAGAGGAGGTGAAACTGTTTGTGACATACTTGTGTTGTAATTAATATTGATTGTAAAAGTACCCCCATGTATAAAAGACCCTCCAAATACGGACCCCAGCGGATAACCATGTGCTAAACTTTCAAGTTCACGGATTCATTGAAAATTTATTTTTCTGTCTTGGAAATATGGCAAGTGTTACAGTGAAATTTGCTTATGGATTAATGTGTTGACGGATAAATGATTCCTTCTGGCTGGTAAGTGCATTATTTGTGATTAAATATTGTAGGTATATTTTAGATTCAACTTGGGCGCAATGGAGATGCTTAACAAAATTAAAAAAAAAACATGTTTGACATAACACATTTCCGGCTGTTACTAAGTTTTCTGTAGTTGTTAAGAGCATTGGAAGACTATGAAGTGTATAGGTCTACAGGCTATGTGCATAGATCAGTGCTTTCTATCATAGTTCATTTCACTCAGCATTGAGAATTTGATCATATCTGTAGCACAGTCAATTTTCAGGTCAGCGTCATTAAATGTAGCTAACAGTATATAATTTGTTTCACACTAAGTATTTGAAACTAGTTAAGTAGCTTTAGCTACATTTAATGACGCTGACCTGAAAATGTATTGAGTCAGGCCTGCAGATAGGATAAAACTGACTATG
Source organism: Megalonaias nervosa (assembly GCA_016617855.1). Classification (NCBI taxonomy): domain Eukaryota; kingdom Metazoa; phylum Mollusca; class Bivalvia; order Unionida; family Unionidae; genus Megalonaias; species Megalonaias nervosa. The sequence goes on along the minus strand of JAECUM010000153.1, from coordinate 114,014 downwards.
CTGTGTGGAACGAACTAACATAATACCAAAAAGCTCAACATCATGTGCGTGTGTGTGTCTGTCTCTCTCGAAATGTTTTGTATGGTGTGTTCTCAAAAATGGAGAGACCTTAAGATACTGTGTTGTTTTGTTATATATTTGTTTGTTGCTGTTGTTGTTTGATTTTCGAACAACTACGTCAGGCATAGCAGAAGACAACAAAGGTTTCTTTTTTTAAAAGTAGTTCCAAGCGTGTGGACACCTTGACTGAGACGACTGGTCTGAGATGACCAGACTGAGATAAGAAAAGTAAGGTTAACAAAACAGCTGGATTTCTCTGTCGCATGGGTGAGAAAAAATAATCTTCTTTCAGTCTTTATTTTTGTTTATTTCGACGCTGAAGGTTAGGATTCGATAACATTGGGCCATGTTTATATCAGTTAAGAATTGTTAAGTGTGTCGGATAGATTATCTTCCATATTTGTTTCATGAGCAAATTAATGTGGGTTCTAGATCAAAGGAACGTTAATAGAGTTATTACCTTCAAAAGTTATGTTTCCTTCATCAGTTACGTCTGCCTCTGCCATCATTACACTGACGTCTTCATGGGACAACTGGAAGTCAAGGTTCCTTAGGGTCTGCCTAAGGTCGTAAGCGCAGATGTAGCCATCTCCATCATTGTCTATCACGGAAAAAATCTCTTTCAGATCTTCATGTGTGAATTCGTCCCTCATGTGATGCACCATCAATGTTAGAAACTCAGAAAAATCGACTGTACCGCTCTCTAAAGTTAATGAAGCAAAAACTTATGATTAATATTTGAATGCCTTTAGAAACTTTCATTATAAAAACTTTGATGTGATAATTTCAAACATAAAAAAGATCTACTAGTACTCCAGTATTTTAGAAAAAAATGCAGATTGACAGATTACATTTAGTGATGATGGCATCGAGGAAAGCATCATCAACTGTGATAGCAAGATAGTTCAAACCGTACAGCTTGAAGAAGGAATAAATTACTTATTTGATAAATAGTTAATTGGTAAACACATAAATTTGCATTCGGAAATGAAAAGAACACATCCCAAAACATTACAGGTAAAAATCATGAGAAACGCGATGAGGCATTCCAGTGTCGACAAAACAATAGGGTAACACGTGATATTACGGAAGAAACAAAAAGAATTAACATTATGAAGTTCATACCAAATATGTCTAACAAAAAGTAGAAGAAAAAAAAAACCTTAAAGACCCAACGTATGTAAATATCTCGTATTTTCTAATAAACAACTGACCAATGAGGATTAATGATGTTCAAACATATTTGTATCTGTCATAAAACTGTTTCAATATTGTACTTTCGACTGTTCAAATAAGATTTATTCAGAAAGTACACTTAACAGGGGAAATACTGACAGCCCATCTTACATCCAAGGTGTCATTAACCTTGAATATTATCAGTGTTCACACAGACTTTAAATGTTTCTGGTCCTCTTCATCAACTGTTCACATAATAATCACTAAAGTTACAAATATTATCAGTGTTCACACAGACTTCAAATGTTTCTGGTCCTATTCATCAACTGGTCACATAATAATCACTAAAGTTACAAAATCAGAAATAATAATAATAATAATAATAATAATAATAATAATGTGGACTTAATACAGCGCCTAATCTTTAGAAGCTCTAAGCGCTTTAGAATATTAGAAAACACATAAAACATAAATGACAAGATTACAAAAACAAACACCATGAAATTACAGAACAAAACATGCTGACAATAATTAAGGAAGTAAGCATTATTGAGTCATTAAGTCGGTTCTTGTAGTCAAAATATGTTATTTTTTTAAGTGCCTTCTCAAATGAGGACACAGTGTCCTTGTGTCTTAGATCTATGTGCAATTTGTTCCACATAGCTGGGCCCTGGTAGGCAAAAGAACGTTGTCCGTGTGACTTTCTTGTAACAGCAGGAACAATGAGAATGCACATGTCGGAAGAGGAGCGTAAGTTTCTAGATCGAATTTACACTTAGTGAGGTCAGTAAGGTATATTGGACTAAAACTAGTCAAGGAAATGTACCACACTGAACGGATTTTGTTTTTGATTCTGGATCGAACGGGTAGCCAGGAAAGGTTACAGAGCAGCGGGAAGGTATGCTCAGTTCTTCGTATTCTAAGGACTATCCGAGCAGCCGTGTTACGAACGTTTGAAGTGTCTGTAGTAGATACTGAGACGTTCCAGACAAGTGAATTCAAAAGTTCAGTCTTGAAAGTATTAAGGGACACACAACTGTTTTAGGAGCACCATCCGAAAGAAAATTGCGAATGGAGCTGATGCGTCTCAGCTTCAGATATGCAGCCTTGCATATGTTCATTACATGTTGGTGTAATTGAGTCTTTTGTCAAGAAGGACACCTAGGTTTCGTACTGACTGTATAAAGTTAAATCTGTCATTGCTGATATTTATTGTTTGAGGTAAAGAATATGAATGTGAAAGTCTTTGTGTGGTGATCAGCTTCAGTTTTATCACCATTCATCTGCAGCTTGTTACAAGTCATTCATGACTTCACATTGGAAATGTACCTCTCTATGCCTTCGATGGTAGCCTCAGGTTCAGGTGGGTAGCTAGATTTGTATATTTGAGTGTCATCAGCGAACAATTGGTGATACACCCTATTTCAATATGTGGCACTTGAAAGCCGCTTAGTATTTATAATGAAGAGAACTGGGTCAAGAACGGAGCCTTGTAGAATATTAAAACATAGATAAATTGTGTCCTGTTGACTAAACTAGACTTGAACCATAGTACAGCTGTATTGTGAATACCAAATACAGGCTGGAGACGTTGAAGTAAAATATCATGGTTTATTGTGTCAGATGAGGCAGACATGTCGAGTAGGGTGATGGCTGTAATCTGTCCACTATCCAAAGCAGACAGAAGGTCATTAACTATTCTCAGAAGGGCTGTTTCAGTACTATGGCGAGGGCAACATGCAGACTGTATATTGCTAAAAAGACTATGTGAATTCAGATGAGATACAGGCTGGGATAGAACAACTTTTTCTAAGATTTTTTTACATAAGTGAGAGGTTAGAAACAGGTCGCTAGGTCTTTAAATTGCTCGAGTCAAGTGTCGGTTTCTTCAACAGAGGATTAGCAATGGCAGTTTTGAAAACTTATGGGCTTTCCTTGGATGAAAGAGAGGTATTGATATCATCGGTTAGTGAAGGTAATATTGAATCTAAGCACTCAAGTAACAATGATGTCGGAATCGGATCGAGTTCATATGACTTTGGGACGCTCTTCATCACAATTTTATGTACCAAATCCCTAGAGACAGGTTCAAAAGCTATTAAAGGTTGCCGTGTATATTCTGTATCACAACTGTATGGCGACAATGAGTCAAGTGAAATTGTGTTATGAAGCTTATCTCTAATGGATTGAACTTTATCACTGAAGAAATTTGCAAACAGGTCCGGACGGTTGACCAGAGAAAAGGTCGTTGAAGTGGTGTACATTTTATTTCTTGATATTACAAAAGCTCGTAACCTGGAAGAGCTCTTTGCAGTCTGAACTTTCAGTGACCTTAATAATGTAACAGACTGATTTTACTGCATGAACTTTGTTTGAAACATTCCTCTTAGCAGCTTCATCGATCTATTTTTTAATAGTGAGGCTTGTGTGAAGTCAATTCCTCTCAGCCTAACGGCGTTCTCGTTTAGCAGAGCGAAGCTGTTCCCTAAAAACACTACTATACCACGAAGACCACTTTTGAATTGATACTCTACATTTGGTTACAGGGGCATAATTATATAGGAACATAAAACCTTATCCCGGTTACATTATTTCTGCGCCATTCATTAATACGTAGAGTTTGAACACGATTTTTCCTCAAGATAAATTTGTATTCGTTTCAATTTTGTGATAGTTAAACTAAATGTAATATATTATTTAATAAAACAAAAGGTGTATATTATAATTAAATCCTAGTGTTTCTAATGCTGGACATTGTGGAGTTGCCCGAAGTACATGAGGTTCGTGCTCACTCCGTTGTACTTGTGCACACTTTAACATAATTATGGGGAAAAAACTCCTATTCTGTTTATTTGTTATCATGGAATCGTGTATAAATGCATTGTATGACGGGATCTGTAATTGCACTCTGTTGCGTCATCATAGACGTATTGTGACATCATTATACGTAGCAGCAAACTTAGTCTCGGCATGACCGGGGAATAAATAGAAGATCTCAAATGGGTAATGATTTAATATTGAATTTATGAAATTCGTTAAATAATGTCCAGCCGTTTAACGAGTTTAAAAAAATTTAGTATTAAATCGATATGTTATACATGACATAACAAACCCCTGTGGGGGTAAATTGGCCTTATTGAAACAGACGAGACCATTTTTCCCCAATTTCCTTTCGCGAGTCGAATCGAAAAATAGCGGCTAAAAATATTCATGGAAAACAAAAAATTCCAGAAGTCGGAGTTAAAAATGTCTTCCCACGATCGCAGCCAATCAGTAAAGAGAATACCGCACAATAGTTTCATTGTCTTATTTGGACCAATCAGAATCACATAAAGTGATATGTTAACGTGTGATAATATCAAAAATATGAAACTGCACATAGGAAAACTATACCGACTATGTGATAATGGAATTTGGACCGAGACAAGGAAATCCCAGTCAAAGAGTGACAAATAATGTAACCCTGCGACTGGGATTTCCTTGACTTGGTACAAACGCCGACATAGATTATTTTTCTCACTCAATGTTTTCCAATTAAATTAAAACAATCCTGCATTTTTGCAAGTTATTGGACATATTCACAGCACAGTATTTATCAGGTACTATTTTTGCTTCTCACTCTATATAAAGCTCATAAGGTTTTGTACTCTTATATAAAAAATCTGAATAATTATTTAAGTAGAATCTAGCTATATACGCCGTTCTGAGAAAAGAAAAAAAAATCAATAATAAAAAGTTATAATTGTTAGGTGTTGGAAGCATTGCGCAACGAGTCTAAAACCACGTAAGTAGTGAATGGGGACGAGATGGGGACAATGGAAATCCAGTCAAAAAGGTCGTGGGGCGATATAGGGACAAGATTTAGAGGGACAATGGGAATGAGCATTACAAGACCCCTGGGACGATATAGGGACAAGATTTATAGGGTTCATAAACTATACCAAGAATAACGCTTGGCGGAGCGGAACTGGCGGAACATGTCAATAGATAGACATAGGCATAGACATATGACACATACATAGATTGATGAACATCAATCTATCACACATAAAATATAAAATCGACTAAAAAAAATTTTTAAGCAAGAGAGTACATTTATTTGAGGCAAACATAAAATCGACTAAAAAATTTGTAGGCAAGAGAGAAGAGATATCTTTTCGAGACATATCAGTGGCCCTGAAAGGGCCTTTGGATTTTTATGTTAACACCATTCCGTTAGCATAGAGGGCATCACATAGATCTTCTTCTCTTCCTTAAACTTCATTTAACCTCTGGTCCGTAGATTAAGACTCGCTTCAGACAGCCTTGTCTCTCCACATAGACCCTTCTTTTCCAAACGGTCGTATCGGTGATCTTGATGACTGTCCATGATGATTTGACATACATCGGTAAGTCCGAGCGGAACAGCATCGACGATACAAGAGTAGATGATTCTACGTTTGTCCACATCTTGTGACGAGAACAGGTGAAGGGAATGAAGTGAACTGCGGTTATTTATAGTGGAAGAGCGGATCGAAACGAATTGAGTTCTTTCACCAATCCCAATACGCGTTACAAAATTTAGTTACAGTGCGGAGTCTGTCTTCCAATCCGAAGAGAGCTGCCTGTGACGTCACATTCCCTATATAGGTGCGCTAGCGTCTGTGCGCAGTGAATCGATGCGACATTGTTTTGAAACATGACGGAAACGAAGAAGACGATGAATTGGGGTGCACCGGCCGTGGAGACGAGAAGCGATAGTATAGTAGCGGCTACCAAAGCCAACACCGACCAACTTCCAGAAGAGGTCGATTTTAATTGGGATTTAGGGGATTTTCTCTCTTCCTAGCAAGAATTTTTTCCGGTACCAGCACCTTCGCCACCTTCTCCTTCTTTACCATACGTCGAGGATTTTAAACAGAGAAAAAAAGAAGAATTGGAGAAATATCTGCAACAGCAGAAAAAAGCAGAACAAGCTTTTCTCCTTCAACTGCAACAGCGAGAAGAAGAAGAGGCAAGAAGGAAACGATAGGAAGAATAAGCAGTAGAGAAGAAACAAGGTCTAGGAGAGAAGAAGGACAGAGAAAGTCAAACGGTGACTGTACTCTTAGACATTTTGACAGAGTTAATGAGTCTGAAACAAATGTATCAGACTTCTTTATTACGACCCAAGAAAAAAAGACCTTCCCGAGCCAAACAGCCCAACCCTGTTATTACGCCTGAGATACCAGCCCTAGTGATTTCTACCAAATCATCGACGGGAGCAGGTCCAGAAGTAGGTCTTGGCCGTGGCAAAGGGATAAGGCAGTTAACGCTGATTACTTAACGTTCCTGAGTTTGTTTTTTTTTAAAAAAAAAACAAAAACACCCAACGGTCCTTTTCAGGGCCACCCACTTCTATCGAAAAGAGATAGTATTCATTTTGCTAAAATCAATTAAAACTCAAAATCCCTTTTTATTTACCCCATGATGTACGTGTGTGTGTGTGTGTGTGTGTGTGTGTGTGTGTGTGTGTGTGTGTGTGTGTGTGTGTGTGTGTGTGTGTGTGTGTGTGTGTGTGTGTAGGTCCTTATCATGCTAAAAATTTAAACCAAGACACACGATTTTCTGTTATATTCTGGTACAAATTTTACAATCCAATGTCACAACACAACACTTTAAAAAGATCAGAGACTTCTTCTTTGTCTTTTTGTTCACTCTGTTTTTTTAATTTCTTCACTTTCACAGGTTTTTCCTCCTCTTCTTCCTCACTTTCTACACGTCTTCTTTTCTTTTCTTTCTTTTCTTTCTGGACGTGTCGTGGTTCTTCCTTTTTTAGGGTACCTCTTCTTCTTCCTGTTCGGAACCCCTCTCTCCCTCTTGCTGCTGTTACTTCTTAAGGCACTCTGAAGACCAATGTCATTTCTCTTGACAATGATAACAGGTATCTTGACTTTTGTCACTTTTGACACCTGTCTTGCTTTTTTGACGGTCTGGACACTCTGTAGCCCAATGCCCTTTCTTCTGACAGATATAGCAAGTATCTTGACTTTTATCTCGAAAAGAAGGGGGAGTAGTCCGTTGCCTTGTCTGAAGAAAACTTTCGCATGACACCTCGCAAAGCTCTGATCAGAAATTCGATCTGTGTTGGCTCTTCCACTGTTCTGGTAGGCTTGAGAGTGAAATGAATACTGGGAGGGAAGACGATGACCCTTTATATATACACTGGCCTGACATGGATATAAAGGGGTCCATGGCGTTTCAATGTAATCATTTGTCTTTTTGCAATCAAGATGAAACGATCGCATCATTTCGTGAAGAAAGGAGAAGACAGTAAGAGGCAGAAACGTGATTTATCGCCTCGCACAGTAGCTGAAGTCTTGGCTCAAATTCATGCCAGCGATTTTGAAGATGACATGAGTGAGCCAGAATCCAGACCCAGAGAGTCTACACCAAACCAAAGTCCACCACCAGTAAACCCTGAAAAGTGCTACCACATTCGAGAGACTGATAAACGCTCGTCTAGAAAATTTAGAACCACGGCCTACAAGTACACGGTGAAGTTTAAAGATTTCAAGTCAAGTTGGAGAAAGCAGAGGGGTTCATCGCCGATGTGTGGGATTCTTTGTTAACCACACTGAAACGGCAATGTGAAGCCAAAGAAGACGAACTCTTGAGACTTTCCATTCATCACGACAATCTGAAATCACCCGTTTGGATCGAGTTTAGCAGCCCGGCAGAATTGACGCCTTCCAAAGTCATCGACATGATTCAACACGTGCAACAATCCAACGAAAAGTTTCACATCACCGATGGAAAAGCGACACTGTTCATGACCCACGTTTCTCTTCCCCAAGGGACCGGACGACGCAGAAAAGTGTTATTGGTGGACGACCTTCGCAGCATCAAGCGTAGCATCGTTCAAATTAACAACACTCAAGACAAAATGTGTTTAGAGTCAGCCATCGTGGTGGGACGAACGTATGCCGACAAGAACGACAAGGCAGAATGGAAAAGAACCTGGAAAACTATTCGAAAATCTTACCGAGCCAAACAACGAAGAGAAGCAGAACTCCTGTTACAGCAAGCGGGGATATCCAAAGACACACCCTGTGGCATTCCTGAAATGCAAAATTGTACGATCTTTTGGCTCCACGCTACACCTTGAAAGTGCACCCTCAAGAAGTGCGTGGACCTCTGTTGTTTCGAGGTAAAAATTTCAAAGACGGAAAATACATTTACGTCTATCATCACGATGAACATTTCGATGCCATTACCAGTATCACTGCATTTCTGGGATACGGTTATTACTGTGAGAAATGTGACTATGGCTATAACAATCGAGAGCAACACAAGCATTGTGGATCGAAATGTGAGGGATGTTTGGCCTCTAAACCCTCTCTGGACGAAGGACAAGAACGAGTGCATTGCCCTGCTTGTCAGCTCACTTTTGTCAGCCCTACCTGTTACCAACAACATCTGAAGACGCAAGGTTCACAGCAAAAATGTGCTTGTCAACTGCTGGGATTGTGCCCTACTTGTGGACAAGGCATACGTACCAACAGCATCAAGCCACACCTATGTTCAGGAAAGAAGCGATGTCACATTTGTCGCCAAATCGTGGACTTGGAATACGAATGCTACATTCAAAAATACCATACCAAACATCAAGAGGAAGATGATGACCACAAGAAGAAACGCATTTTCATCTTTTTCGATTTCGAATGCATGCAAGAGATTGGTATTCACATTCCTAATTTCTGCGTGGCTCACCGAGCGTGCGAGAAGTGCATCCAATAACCTATCTTTAGTCATTACCCCCACTGCAGCAAGATTCCTGGAGGACATGAAAAAATCTTTCGGGGACCTAACATGCTGGCCGATCTTGCCCAAAGGATCTTAGACACCATCGACGAGACGTGGAGCCAAGAGAACATCGAACGTTACGGAGATTGCCATCGCCATGCCACGGTGATGTCTCACAGTTTATCGGGGTACGATGGGCAATTTCTTCTCAGATACTATACGGAACAAAGCACCGAACGTCCTAAAGTGACTTTGAACGGAGCCAAAATCATTTCCATGCAAGTGGGTCAAGTACAGTTTAAAGATTCGATGAGTTACTTGGCCATGCCTTTGAGCCGAATGCTTACAATGTCTGGAATGACAGAAATAGCCAAAGGCTATTTTCCGCAGTTTTTCAAAACCGAAGCCAATCAACACGTCGTTCTACCCCATTTGCCTGAGGCTCACTACTACGACCCCGATAACATGCGCACCGAACAACAAGAAGCTTTCTACGCTTGGTACCACACTCACGCCTCGGACCCCTTCGACTTTCAGGAAGAAATGTTAGAGTATTGTCGTTCCGACGTGGACATTTTACGACGTTGCTGTAGAAAATTTCGGGAACTGTTCATGGAGCACGGAAGGATCGATCCTTTGAAAGAAGCTTGCACCATTGCCAAAGCGTGTTCCTTAGTGTACCGCCAACGATTCATGCCCGAGAACACCCTAGCTGTCATAAGCCCTCAAACGACGAACTTTGTCAAATGTCAATACTCGGTCAAAGCTCTACGTTGGCTGCATTACGTGTGCGACAAGGAAGACAAATGGATCCAGCACGCCCGCAACGGAGGAGGCGAAAAGACCATCAGAACGTATTCGGTAGATGGCTGAGACTTAGAAAACGCCAAGAAATCGTACGAGTATAACGGATGCTTATTTCATGGATGTCCCATCTGTTACCCTCAACGTGACACCAAAAATCAGTTTTTACAACGTACCATGGAAGACTTGTACCAGGCTACTTGTCAGCGGCGCTTGAAGTTAGAACAGCAAGGATACCAAGTCTGGAAATGTGGGAACACGAGTACGATCACCGTTTGAAAATCGATCCAGAGTTTAAACGCATCATGGAAAGTTGCAAGTGGGTGGACCCACTGAACCCGCGGAACAGTTTGTACGGAGGACGGACAAATGCCACCTGTTTGCTGTACAACGCCGACGAGGAGAAAGGAGAAGAAATCGAAAACTTAGATGTGTGTTCGCTGTATCCTTACGTGTGCAGATATTGTCACTTTTCCGCAGGCATCCGCAATTGCTGACGAAACACATCGACGTGGAAAACATTCGACAATACGAAGGATTGATTAAATGCAATGTCTTGCCTCTCACGGACTTGTACCATCCCGTTTTACCTTACCATAGCCAAGGAAAACTGATGTTTCCCTTGTTCCGTACTTGCGCCGAAACGTACAACCAAGACCAATCTTGTCAGCACACCCAGGATGAACGCGCCTTGACGGGAACGTGGGTCAGCGTGAAATTGTTTAAAACTCTGGACCTGGGATACTAACTGTTAGAAGTGTACGAAATTTACCACTTTCCCAAGAGAGAACAGTACCACAAGGGCGACCAAACTCAGAAAGGCATTTTCGCAGACTACGTGGATGCCGTTTTGAAACTGAAACAAGAAGCCAGCGGCTATCCTTCCTGGTGCCACACTCCTGAAGTCCAAAAGAAATTCAAAGAGAAATACTGGAGCAGGAAGGTATCACTTTAGACCACGTGGAGAGAAACGAAGGAAGACGATCGTTTGCCAAAGTGATGTTAAATTGCTTGTGGGGCAAAATGGCACAACGGCGGTGTTTACCCAAGACAGAGTATTTGTCCGATCCTTTCCGCTTCTTTCAGATGGACGTCATTCGTGAGGACTTGATCTTAGTCAATTACGAAGAAGAAATGGACTTTGTAGAAGCCGACAAATTTGGAAATGTCATCATTGCGGCCTACGTGACAGCCCATACTCGCTTAAAATTGTACGAAGCCTTACACCAATTAGGAGATCGTGTACTGTATTTTGACACGGACAGTTGCATCTACATCGATCGCCTGGGTAACCGTCACCCTGACATCGAAGGAGACCGTTTAGGAGCCTGGACCTTGTAGAAGCCGACGAATTTGGAAATGTCATCATTGCGGCTTACGTGACAGCCCATGCTCGCTTAAAACTGTATGAAGCTTTAGAACTGTTAGGAGATCGTGTGCAGTATTTTGACACGAACAGTTGCATCTACATTCATCGTCTGGGTCAACAACACCCTAACATCGAAGGAGACCGTTTAGGAGCCTGGACGTACGAGCACCCCGACGACAAGATTCTAAGTTTTGCTAGTGGCGATCCTAACAATTACGGCTACGAATACCGAGACCCACAAGGAGAAGTGCACACGGAGTGTAAAGTGAAATGATTGACTCTCAATTATCGTACCAGTCAAGTGGTGAACTTTGGCGTACTGAAAGAAGCCTTGCAGTCTGGAGAGGATCGAAATTTTAGAGTGACCACCTACGAACCGCACAAGATTGTACGTTTACCCACACACCAAATCGTCAGTCTGTCCTTGGAAAAAGTGTATTAGATCTTGTACCAGAGGCGAGTGAGACTTCTCAACCACTTCCCTTTACCGTACGGACACTATGATTTTGGTCAGCATATAAAAAGCGACAACGTCCAAGACCGGTAGTTCATTGCAATTACCAACACCAAGCGAGAAAAATGAATACTTTCAAACATCAAGTATCAAGCGAGAGCAAACTCGAGTGCGATGCTGTGCCTTGCCATGGCAGGTATGCCGTACGATGTGACCTCAGCGATTTAGTATCACATCATGGGAACTTTGCTATGACTACTACTACCATACCTAACATGGAAAGTGATGCTGTGCGTGTCAAACCTGACGGATGCGAAAGCGATGCTACTCGTTATCGTACACCTTTTCACTTTACCGGTTTTCATTGTCAATGTCATCCTCCACGCGAAACCACGCGTCTACCACCCTACGGATGTCATCCAACCCTGATCAGACTCCTGCGGCTTTCACCGTACCCTCATCGAAATGAACCTGTGAAAGAAGAATATTCGTTCCCTGTGCGTTTGCCTGAATACTGCGACTTTGAAGGTCGATTCCAAACCTTCCAAGGAAAGCGACCTAAATATCTGGGAGGACCAACTCCCGAAGAATTAGTCAGAGCTGGATTTACCTACTTGGGCGAAGGGGATAAAGTCAAGTGCTGCAGTTCAGGTGTATCACTTCAAGAGTGGGAACAGAAAGATTCCGCTTACCTGGAACATGCTCGATGGTCTCCACACTGTCAGTACCTACCTTTAGTGGGACCCTAGTAATCTCTGGATGGATATTTTGCAATACAACATTCGTGGCTTGCCTGTGGAGTTGAGAGAACGCATTTACCGAGAGTTGATCAAAATACAATCGAAACGCAAACTCAGAATCATTTCTCCATTTTGAAAGTATGCTCTTTTCCAAAGTAAACGAAGACTGATTATGGGAGGACACTACTTCAGACACAAATATAAACGAGGCTATTGGCCACGACCCAGTGATTCCTGACTCTTAAATGGATACTTTACAAGAAAACATTCTTGGTTTGCCTGTGGAGTTGAGAGAACGAATTTACGGAGAGTTCGTCAAAATACAAGTGAAACGCAAAGAACAATGACATCAGTTACGTTACCATTGTTGGAACCACTGGTACCTGAATGCTGTAAGAGGACTGATTTATTTGAAAGCTTTCCAATGGTCAGACATTGTTCAACTGGACGAGGACCAGAAGACTTTGGTTCCTACTCATCCGTCTACTTACAACGTGGCCATACTACAACGAATTCCAGAGGAAATGCTAGAGGATTACCAAAATCTCTTACGGTATCAAATTTTGTCCGTAGAGGAAAATTATGCGAGATGTGTGGTATGTGAACTAGTGACTAAAAAATTTGGATTCGCCACTGAAGTACGATCAGTTCTGTGCAAAAAGTATACTTATTACCTTCGACAAAAGAGGATATAAAAATTGGTTACCATTCCTCGACCTTTATCATTCGTGATACAACAGATTCCGTGGAAGGAAATCAATGGCAGTATTCAGACGGTGAAGGATTACCTACACTTATTACGAGAACTGTGTCGATTGAATTGGGGTCGACGTGTAGTGTGTGTCTTAGTGACATGCTTTCTGGGATATCGTTTATCAGTCGATTCCTTGTGGACTCTTTACGAACAGTACATACCACCAAAAAAAACCCATGAAAGTGGTCCCTTTAAATGTCCACGAGAGACTCATTCTGTTAAAAGCCTTGCGTTTTCATCTCGATACTTGTCGACATCTACGGGAAAACAAGATTCGTCAACTTTTAGGTACTGAAGATGTGTACGACGATGTGTGTGTAGCTTCTGACTTTCATCCTCACTGGAAAGATGTACGTGACTGGAAAAGTTTGGGCTTCGAGGCTTGGACAAAAGAAGTGGTACACTATGCCCAAGATTTGTGATCATTAATTCATACGATCAGCGAAAAAAGTAACTTTTAAACCTATGTTAGTTACAGTGCCAGAAGAAGAACCCGTCACCGTGGAAAACCAATCCCTTCATGACAGGACCGTCATCGACATGGACATCCCCGAAAAACCATTCCGGGAGGACCCCTGTGTGACTGTACCAAGTGTAGAGACTCTAAGAACATTACACACTGTCCCTACTACACCACACCTTGGTCACCAAAAATGTTGTACAGTGACTTGTTTATATTCCACGTTGATCGTTTTGATGTGTATTTTATCCATGTACTTAACCATTTGGCTTTTATGCATTTTTGTCTTCCGTGTTCACATTTAAAGTTTGCAATAAACGTGTCCTGAAAAAGTATAAAAACTCTTGTCTTGTCTGTCTTTGTGTCAAAATGTGACATTCCCTGCATTGTGGCAACCTTTGCTGTCTCTGCTCCCTCTGCCTCCACTTTCAAAGTCATCGACGAAAACTTAGATCTTGCCAGTTGGGAGACCTTGTATCTTCGCCATCCCTTTAACATGTTAATTGCTTGACCGAGCGGTTCAGGCAAAACCGAATTTGTCAAACGTTTGATCGAACATAAACATCATTTGATCGATCGTCCACCTCAGCGGATCGTGGGGTGTTTACAAAGAGTGGCAATCGGCGTAAGCCTCCTGCGAGAAAGTCAAGGCGATTCCATTGTGTTTGTGGAAGGCATTCCTGGCGAAGACGACGGGATCGTGTCTGACCCCAGTCAAACACACCTGGTCATCTTCGACGACATGTTAGTAGAAGACGAAGAAGAAATTAAACTGTGGTTTACGCACAAAGGACATCGTCGTAATGCCAGTGTCATTTACATCACCCAAAATTTGTTTCAACAAAGTAAAGCCCATCGCACCATCAGTCTCAATGCTCATTACGTGGTCTTGTTTAAAAGCCCTAGAGATAAATCGCAAGTGCAAGTCTTAGCCAAACAGTTAGGAACGCCTTGTCTGACCCATGCGTACGAGGATACCACTCAAACCCCACACGCCTATTTACTCGTGGATTTAAAACCCACCACTCCCGATTATTTGCAATTTCGTACCCATCTGTTTCACCACTGGTGCCAAGACGGAGGACCTGTCGTGTACACGTCCCCGTCGACTTAGCAACAACAAAACAATCTATAAAAACCTCGGTCACTTTGGGTCTGTCTCACACATCGTCAAAATGACGTCCCTTCAGTCTCATCTTCCCATCAAATTGATTCGTGCCTTGTACGACATCAGTCGCGAAAAAAATCCATAAATACGTGCTTGTATCTAAGAAGCTAGTATCAAAGAAGTCTTACGATGGTTTACGGTAACAGCACGTCAATTACTGCAAGGCATCATTCACATCCCACATCAAACCAAACGTAACTTGCCGATGTCCGCATTGACACTCAAACCTAAAAGCAAATCATTTTGAAACCTGGAGGTAGCGGTTCTCTAGAGGTGTCATCATTCGCTCCCTCTTAAAATGATATCCCAATTCCCCCAAAGTCCTCCCCAAGAAGAAAGCCACTCCCCGACCCAAAGGTACCCAGAAGAAGAAAAAAAAGAGCAGCGGTGTCAAGACTAGGTCACAGCCACAGAAAAAGAAAAGTCCACAGAAAACAGCTTCTACTCGCAAGAGAGATAGTGCGGCCAGTACGCAACATTACATCCCCAAGCCACGACCTGCAGTGATGGTAACCGCGTCTCCAGTAGCCTCAGCTTCTTTCACTTCTCAGATGCTAGTGATGCGAGCCAAACCCGATTTGACACGCATCTTTCTTAATTGATGAAAAATTGGAAACCCGTGTCTCCAAAAACTTCTCCTCCAGCGGTGACACCCTCCTCCTCTTTAGCAGCAGTGGCCGCTGATCACAAAGTACCTGCCACCAAAATCAAAGTCCAAGAGAGATCGGTCATTTTAAAGAGTTTACTAGATTTATCCAAGCAAGAACTATCCCGATTGAGTCCGTTGATCGACGTCAGTGTATTTTTAGTGTGTGCCCCGAGCAAACAAACAAAGATGTAACCCCACTGAAGACATCTCTCTTCTACCCCCAAAGGAAAGAAAGGGAAAGGGTTTCCTCCTCGTTTAGCCAAACATTGGGATGTGTTGTCCGTCCTGTCCAAAGCTTCCCCACCCATGCGAAAACAACTCATTCAAACAGCCTCCAAAGACGTCATCGATACCGCGTGCGAATGTTGTTTGAATGTATTGAAAGGAACTATACCTTTCTCTAAACATCAGAAAGAATGCTTAGCCAAGCATCGACACGTTCTTCGTCAAATGGTCCAAAAGAAAATACCTATTAGTCAAAAGAAAAAGATGTTGGTACAACGCGGAGGATTTTAGCCATTTTTGCCCATGCTGTTACCACCCTTGATGAAAGGAGTATTGGGAACAACGATTATGGAACTCATGCAGGGAGCTGCTTCACAAAAAATGCTTCAAAGATAAAAAGGTCCAAGAAGATAAAAGGGGCCTCTGGGTTGCAAACATCTCAGTCGTGACCTTTGGAATCCGATGGAAGGACGAAAACTGGCTTTAGTGTCTTACAAATAATGGTTGGAATACCATCGTTGGCAAGACCAACGGACCTCCCATTCCTCATTTGACCGAAATGTCCCAGTTACAACACGAATTACAATCGTTAATGGATCGCAGCGATTTGTCAGAAACGGAAAAATTTCAACGGTACGGTCAACTGTTGCAACGACTTCAACTCTTTCACCTGAAAGCTTTGGACGAAACACTCTATCAATCCTAAAAGATTTTAAGGCCTTGATGAAAAGTCCATCACCTCCACCACTGCCACTAACCCCAACGGTCAAGACAGACGCAGCCCCACGGATGCATGAGGAAGAAGAGGCACGAGAAGTCTTTCAAACACCGTCAGCAGCTCCCATCCCTAGTAAGATTGCAGCGAGAAGAACTTAAAGCTTGGGTTAAAAAGATGATGTACACTCCACCTTCGACAGAAGTCAGAAAGAAAGAAGGGAAACCAGAAGTGAAAAAAGAAAAGAAGACCAAAGCCATCCCATTACGGCCACCACCACCACCACTACCCTCAGCTTCTACTCCCGTGGCACACAGGACATGTAAAGCCGTTTCTAAACCACCCCGTCGCCCCATCCAGAGTAGCATCAGCGAAGAGTGGGTAACATTCTAAAAAAAATAGAGAAGGTGCTAGCCAGCATTTACTACGATCCAGCCCATCCTACGGAGTTCAGAAATTGTATCGTGCTGCCAAAACCAGACTGAAAAGTGTCCGTTTTGCCTCAAGTGCAACGATGGTTACAAGAACAAGCCACGTACACCTTACACAAACCCATTCGACGAAAATTTTCCAGATGTCGCACCCGAGTGGAGGACATCGATCATCAATGGCAAGCCGATTTAGCCGATGTCTCTCATTTGGCCACCTACAATCGTGGCTTCAAATATTTGTTTTGTGTCATCGACTTCTTTTCCAAATTTGCTTGGGTCCTGCCATTGATTTCCAAATCGAGCAGTGAGTGTTGAAACAAAGCGGTCGCCACACTCTTCGATGGCAAGCCGACAAAGGCACCGAATTTCTGAACCAAGCTTTCCAACAAGAATTGAAAAAACGAGACATTCATTTTTTCACCACCAAGAATCCCGAAACCAAATCCAGCATCGTGGAACGTTTTCAACGCACCTTTCAAGAACGCATGTGGAAATATTTTACCCATCAACACACTCTCAAGTACATGGACGTCTTATCGCACCTTGTCCAAGCGTACAACCAATCTTACCATCGGAGCATCGTACGTGCCCCCCAAGAAGTGACTCCCGACAACGAAGTGACCGTCTATGAGCGCCTGTTTGGTACGTCCCAGACTGTCCCCAAGAGAGGTGGAGTGTTGGCAGCAGGAGATTGGGTGCGTATTGACAAAACCAAATGCACTTTCGACAAAGGTTACTTACCCAACTGGAACACCGAATTGTTTCGTGTCACTGAACGAGTGCGTGGCCGTCATCCTCCCGTCTATAAATTGGACGACATGAACGGAGAAGTGTTAAAAGGAACGTTTTACTTGCCCGAGTTACAACGTGTGACCAAAAAAGAAGACGAAGTGTACGAGATCGAAAGCATTCTCGATCGAAGAACCCGAAAAGTGGGAAAACGTCGTGTCAAAGAAGTCAATCTACATTGGAAAGGATATTTGCCGAGTTTTGACTCTTAGATCGACGCTTCGCAAATCATCGACTATAAAAAGAAGTGACCATCATGCCCATCATGCCCTTCAACACAGCCTCAGCCATTACAGCAGTGACCACTCCTTCCCCCAGTTCTTCTCTGCAAGATCTACAAAAGCAACCCTTGTGGGTGTGGTGTGGAGAACGTGTGCCTAAAACGCAAATCGTCTTTTTCTGCCACATCTTTGTGGTGTATTGTGTCATAGGTGCTGCCATTGCCAATCTGAGTTTGCAACAAGGAGACAAACAATTGTGGACCATTTTACTGAGCATTTGCATCGGTTACCTTCTTCCCAATCCTTCCCTGAAATATTCCTCTAACGGTAACAACGGGAGCCTTGCGTCCAACATCAGTCACCCTCCCAATAGTCACAATAACAACCACAATCCTCTTTAAGACACTCCTCTGATATCCAGTGGCCCCTCGGACACTAGAACTCTGGAATTATGAATAACCAATTTTACTTAACGTTACCCAGTGACAGTTCCATGGAGGTGTTTCCCCACAACACATTATGCTCTTTCACGGCCAGATTACCTCAGGCCATCCAATTCGATCACGAAGCCCATTTGGAAGTGGCTTTGGTGAAAACGATTCACCAACACAAATCAAAAACATCATTGAAAATCAAAACACTTTTACGGTGTCAATTCATGACAAGCAAGTGTAACAAAACTTGAATGAACGCACCACTGCAGGTGACTCTATGAAAACACAGGACCCCAAAACTAAACGGTTCACCTATCGGTTGAAAATTCCCCCAGGCTATTATTTTAGCGGCCAACTTTTGGTGAACACGATTGCAGACAGGTTCAACGCACTGTTTGGCAAAGCCTTGGAGAAAGCCAGAAAAAGTGTCACCCTCGAGTACCACAAAATAGCCCGTCACCTACTCATCAAATTTTCAGAGGACAAAGTATTGGCCATTACATTTTGTCCTGAATTGTATGACATTTTGGGTGAAGACCCCAAGTTGATCAAGATTAAAAGCGAAATACCAGTCATTACCGGCAACTTGGATTTTGCGAAGTATTTTCGATTCCCTGTAGAAATGAACCAAGGGCTCAATTTGATCTTGCTGTACTCCGATGTTGTGGAGTACAACGTGGTAGGACACACCTCCGTACCGTTACTGTGGGTCATTCCTTTCAAAGTGAATTCTGCCACGAACGCTGACGAGGAAGGTGGAAACACCTGTCACGTTCACCGCGAATTTGTACATCGTCACTATTTGCCCGTCAGTAAGTCGTATTTCGACTCTGTCAACATTACTATAAAAGGAGATCTGGGACAAAATATTTCATTCACCAAAGGTTTAGGAGATATGCTGAAATCTGCCTTTCGTTTGGTGGCTCCCGTTTTGAAACCGATGGTGACACGGGGATTGCACGCCTTGAAAGATGGAGCTTTCACGCAAAGCAAAGAATTTCTCCAAATGTCATCATAGACAAACAAAACCCTAAAGAAGCTTTCTTGAGAACTGGCAAAAATGTCTTGCTTCAAACGGGCAAAGACATTTTGGCCCGACGAGAAATCCTATAAATGCATCGGACGCTGCCAAGCCAGACATTCCTACTTCCCTGACACCACAGCAAGGACAAGGCAGAAAGAGGCGAAGAAGACACCCCTTCAGAGGACTTCACACCCCCAGAGCTAGAAAGACTAAGAAAAGAAAAACCGTCCGAGACTTAGACGTTTTTGATTATTAAATCACAGATAGAAAGAAAGAATGATGCACAAAGAGTATTGCGCCTGTTCCAAGTCGGAATTGGATCTGTTTGCCATTCCACCCACCATGATGACGATGCAAGAATCCCAATGGGTAGAATTTCATCCCGTCTCCCCTTTAACGGATTCAGCTCCCATCGAGTTTGAAATCAAAGGACAGCCCGAAGATTACATCGATCTGAATAGCAGTTACTTGTATCTGAAAGTCAAAGTGATCAAAACGGACGACAGCGTTCCAGGAGCCGATGCCAGAGTAGCTCCCGTGAACAATTGCATGCATTCCTTGTTCAGCAAAGTGGATTTGTACTTGAATAACAAATTGGTCAGCAGTAGCATGGATACTTACCCTTACCGAGCGTACCTGGAAAATCTCTTGAAAAGAGGCCAAGAACACTCATCTGGATGCTTGCGTGGTTTGGAAACCTGACACAGCAGGCGAGGAAACGTTTAACAACACAGCGGTGAATGCAGATGACGATCCTCACAATGTGGGTTTTAACGACCGTCGAAAGAAAATCCTGCAAGGACGTAGTTTAGAACTGATGGATCGTTTGCATTTGGACATGTGGTTGCAAGATAAGTATTTGCTGAACGGAGTGGATATCCGCATGAGACTGAATCTCAGCAGTACCGCTTTCCATTTGATGGCTCATGCCAAAGAGTATAAAACCATCATCCAAGAAGCCAGACTTTACGTGCGCCGTGTGGAAGTGTTACCTAAAGCGGGAAACGACATCAGTCATACATTGAGCAGAACGACCGCCAAGTATCCGATACGACGCGTAGAAGTCAAAACTTTCACCATTGCCGCTGGACTTTGATCCAAGACTGAAGATCATCTGTTCCAAGGACAGTTATCCAAACGTTTAATCGTTGGTATCATTATCAATGCAGTCCTCAAAGGAGCCGTCACTGCCAATCCTTTTCAGTTTAGCACTATAGAGAGTCTAAGATCAAAGTCAGTCGCGATGGCAAGACCTTGTGTACCAGACCCTTCGAGCCTAACTTTACCCAGAAGAATTACTTGAGATCGTACTTGTCCATGTACGAAGCTACCGGACAGCTAGGAAGAAACACCAGCCACGGCATTTCGTACAAAGATTATGCAGGAGGTTACACATTGTGGGCCTTTGATTTCACTCCAGACCAAGGCAGCGACGAGGGACATTTCCACCCTATAAAATCCGGTCAACTGCGTGTGGAACTTCAGTTTGCAGACGCTCTCGCCGAGACGGTGAACGTCATCCTGTATGCCGAATTCGATAATACCATAAAAATCAGCAGTTTGAGAGAGGTCATTCTAGACTATTAGAAACTATGGAAGACTCTTATCCCTCTTTGAAAGGTGGATAATCTTTGGAAATAAAATGGGAGGATACCGTGGAAGCAGAACCCCAAGACAAAGACGAAGAGGACGTGGTGGTCACGTCCAGATGGCCAGAACAAGAACAAAATTTAGTGTCCTGTTTTGCCAAATACCTGGCAGATAAAATTACGGAATTGACCAAGAAATATCAAAACGATCATCCCAGTCAAATTCAACACTATAAATGTCTGTCTAAAGTACTGCTCATTTATTTTAGTATGTTAATGGAGGCAATGGGGCGACCTGTCGACCTTAAGTAAACAAGTCCTACGCATGAGAAAACAGAAACATAAAACCATATGATATTATTATTACTGTATTATCACATTTAATCCGTAGATGTCATATGAAAAAAACTTGTACTATCATCAGATCTAATTTGTACAAAGTTCTAGGTAGACAACGGTACGATACATTACTGGTTATCGACTGCCGTATAGTTTGTCCTAAATGTGAAGTGACGGAATAGATTATATTACCTTCATTATATTCCTGGTAATTTATATTTCGTGGAAATATTGCAAGTGTTGCTGTTGCTAATTCCATAATACGCTACATGGAAATTTTCTTGTGGAATGAACCACTCTCGTAAGTGCAGGAAATTTCATTTGCTTACAATGTTTGATTCAGCTGGGCTATTTGGGGATGTTTGACAATGTTTGAAGGATGTAGGTCTGACAAAACACATTTCAAGTTGTTGCCGTCTATACGGCAGCTTTTGAGAGAGTTCAGATTTTTCATTTTTGTTTTTAGTGAAGCGTATAGTTTGTGTGCATTGATCAGTGTTTTCTGTCATAGTTCGTTCCACACTGCATATCGAATTTTATCCAATCTGTACCTCAGTAAATTTTCAGGTCAGCGTCATTAAATGAAGCTAAGAGTATGTAATTCGTTTCACACTAAGTATTTAAAACTAGTTAGTTAGTTTTAGCTACATTAAAATGACGCTGACCTGGAATTTTACTGAGTTAGGCCTACAGAAAGGATAAAATTGACCATGCTGTGTGGAACGAACTAGTTTCTAGCATAATACCAAACAGCTCGACATCGTGTGTTTGTTTTTCTGTCTCTCTCAAAATGGTTTGTGTTGTGTGTTCGCAAAGAAGGGGAGACCTTAAGTTGCTATATGTTTTTCGTGTTATATATTTGTTGTTGTTGTTGTCGTCGTTGTTTTATTTTAGAAAAACTACGTCAGGTACTGCAGAAGACAACAGGAGTTTCTTTTTAAAAGTAGTTCCAAGCGCGTACCGTGACTGAGATGACCTGTCTGAGACAACAGACTGAGATATAAAAGAAAGTAAGAATAACAAAACAGATAGATATCACTGTCGCATGAATGAGAATTTGCAAACATCAGAATGGTGTTAATTGGTTTTTACAATACCCCCAACCCCCTTTGCAGTCTTGTTTCTATCAAGCGGTTATCTTTTGGGGTTGGGGGTGGGTGGGTGGGTGGGCTTGTTGTGCCTTGAAAATGCGTTGTCATTATTGATATTTGGCGTAAAAAAGACTCCAAACTTTTATACAGCTAAACTGTTATTATAACATTATTCTTTACTGATATAAATTTTACTTTTCTTTGTCGTAGATGTGTGGCTTTGGCATGCTTTATTTCTATTATTAATTCTATTTAATCTTCGTCAACTATCGAGGTGCCGCCTCGCGCCACAATACTGTTAGTTCACTTGCTTTTTTACCGATGGCCAAAATTTAATTTTCTACTGCATGGCGAACAAAGGCAAAACAGACCAGATGATCCAGGCACCAGGAAACTATATTGGAGCCTATTTAATAGCACCAAAAATGCTTGAAAACATACATTAAGTGGACATTTTACAGGATCCTAAGCAATGAATTTATACACGATGTTGCTTGGGTTTGAAGTCTATTTCCTAAGGACACGCGTGATCGACCAGGGCTGGCCTGAGCAGGTATCAAACCTGCGACGCTACGCATACTGAGCAACCGTGGCTCAAGTCATGCGTCGGATATATAAGATTATGTACAAAAAAATACACCCACAAACACGCACACGTACAAACACAATGTTTTACTTACCATCCATGTCCACTTCTTTGATGATCCGTTCAAGGGTTTTCCTGGAGAGATTGTAACCCAGAGATTTCATTACTGTCATGAGCTCGCTCATCGTGATGTATCCATTCCCATCCTTATCAAACTGGTCAAAGGCCTCTCGATACGCTGAAACATATAGTTGTACCTTGACATTGTCAATACAATATTACCATTTGTCAATACAGTATTACCATTTGTCAATATAATAGTACCTCTTTTAATCGGATGACAATAAAAGTGTCCAGATAAACGGAACTTCTACAAATTTTCTGGATATGACTCCTCTCAGGGGACAGATGGAGGAGCGTGAAATCTCCCCTCAGGAGGTGACTGTAGGAGCGTGAAACATCCCCTCAGGAGATGACAGTAGAGCGTACATTAAAGTATTAAGGAACATCATAACTTTGAGATTTTGAAAGACGATGTTTCTTGAGTATGTTTAATGCTGATGAAAAACGGTACATTAGAGAAAGAAGACGTCAAATCATGTACTGCATGCGAATTTATGTCGATCTCGAGACCTACAAGGAAAAGGAAATTACATCCCAAAAACATCACCAGTAAATAGCAAGACCGTAGAAATGAAAAACGTGATAAGGCAGCTGCAATGCAAACAATGTCCTGAGAGAGTAATAAATGAAATTACGAAAGTAATTAAAATGTAAATCATTAAGATAAAATATGGCAGTTCAAAACCAGGCCTCAAAATGCTGAAAAACAGATGCAGTGTTAAAGATTACAACCTAACCCATGAGGTTTTAAACAAACAAAATTTCAATGATTATTAGATTAATGTTAATACAAACAAGATGACATTAAAACTACTATCTAATTTTATTTTTAAAAACAGTGTACATCTGTGATGGCAACAATATCATCAACTACGTAACTTTTCTGGATAATATTTCAATGCACAATTTCAACACATCTATAAATTCTACTGTTGTAAACAATTATCTAAAAATTACTGCAAATCACTTGATATGTGAGAAATTTTTGCAAATACAATCTAGTACCGTGTGCAAATCATAGATTTTTAAGGTAAAGTTTTACACAACCTTCATTGGATATCTTGTAGTAATTAAACTATAGAAATAAAGTCTACATCATTATCTGAGACGACATTTGGTTGGTGAAACGATACAAATGCAAGACAAAAAGCAGAAGAAATAGTGAAACTAAATATTACGTATCATAGATGTAAATACTTAGTAAATTCAAATAGAATAAAACAGTATTACTGTGGAAGAAGTGAGCAAGTATTACTGTGGAAGAAATGAGCAAGTATTACTGTGGAAGAAGTGAGCAAGTATTACTGTGGAAGAAGTGAGTAGATTAGAGAGAGCTACCAGCAAGGAGTTAAACGTGAATGTAGGAAAACAGTAAACAGAGGCTCAGCGCATGTCCACACGAAGAGCAATTTCACATATTTAAAAACTTGATGAATTTAATTCGGTCTAGTGAAAATAAGATCTTATGACTGCTCCAATTTGTCAAGCCGTCGATGCTACAAGTTACACGAGAATGTAGGAAAACAGTAAACAGAGGCTCAGCGCATGTCCACACGAAGAGCAATTTCACATATTTAAAAACTTGATGAATTTAACTCGGTCAGATTGTATTCAGATTGGGACTTGACAAGGTTTCTTCAAAGAATCTGATACTAAAGCCTGAGGAAACGGAGAATCCTGGTCTGCGACAACATAGGATGACTTCAGTCCAAAAGTAAAAGATTCTAGTCCTGTACTAACAGAATCTACGTTGTATGTGACCGTGCGTCCGACAGTGTCCTTCCGATGTAATTAAAAAATTGTTACCGATTGACATTGTTATGAAACACCAGTTACAGAACTCCGAAGACACGTTTTAACTTTTGATTACCTTCGATGCCGAAAAGGACGATACTCCGAAGACAGATAAGCAGTCAGTGATAGTCTGAAATTGTAGAGGATATAAAAGAAAAAGCAAGTAAAGCTATACAGAGAAAAGGACTACAATAATGACAGTCCAAATGTCACATCTGCTACCATGAGGTTCAGATGACACGAGTCGATGACAACGAAATAAACAAAGAGTCGCTTATTTTGATGCTAATAACTGAATTTGCTGTTACATTCTACTTCTTGATATAGGTTATGAACCTCTATTTCACCAACGGTGTTCTCCTTTCATAAAGCCTCGCCTTTGGACGATGTTCCTTCAAAGAAAGATCTCAACTACAATGACTATCTTGCTTCCGAGAAATTTACATACTCTTTACTCCCTTCAGGAGACCTTGAATTCTGCAACATTATTTCGAAAGGGATCTCGTCAAATATTGACGAGATCTGCAAATTTTGCTCCATGCTTTGCTGACAGTTCCAATCAAAATTGTAAATAACTGACTCACTAATGCCGAAAGATCAAGTGAAATAACATGTACAAGTAAAAAGAAACAACCAGTCCAGCTGTTAAATGTCAGCTTATCACGTTGCCATTAATATCAGATAACACTAGTGTTGCATTGTCGAGTACTCGAATAAATAATTATGAGTTTTTATTAGATCCTTATTAATTTGGTCAAAGACAAGTCATATTACCTACTGATGGAGCACTACCGCCTCTTGTTTGTCGTCCATCCCATATAAAGCAACAGTTTATGTAGTCATGCATGCTATACTGCCTATAGCAACCACTGTTACACCATTTGTTTCCCAAACAATTGTTTCAATCGTTTATTTAATGTTAATTTTTATTTAACTGTTTAATTCTTTTTAAATTTTTTTCTTTTCAATCTCTCTCCAACTGTTTTAGATTCTTCACTAATTCCGCATTTTCAACTTTTTCCAGCTGTTTTTAATATAGCTTTTCTTTAGGGTTGTTACCGTTTTATTAAAATAAATCGTCTGTTTTTAACAAACTTAAACATAAGATCGATAGAGTTTTTATGTCGAATTGACAACTTCTAGAGAATTTACATGACCACTTAATGTTCATTCCTATTGTGTATAAAATACTCTTCTGACTGCAGGTGGACGTTCTTACCGTCGCATTATTATGTGATATTCGTCAATAAGAGTCTTAGCTGCTCTTACCTGTTGGTCAAACTTCTTATTTCCGTTTGCTGTTCGCATATCTATTTCCCAGGGTAGTTTTTATAATACCCTTTGTACAATAGTAACCTTAAGTGGATATGTAGATTCTTTGGCACCATTCGTCGAAGGGTGCTAGCATCATTTTAATGTCGCCTTTCCTCGAGGTTTGACTTGTTTTACCATCTGGTTTTAAATAATATAGCTTTTGAAGCTCTAAGTTTTTTCTTACCAAATAGTATTTATATTAGTTCATGTCAATTCCTTGCTTTCTATTTTAAACATCTCTCTAGTAAAATTTACAGTGTAATCGATTGCAGACCCAGTATCTAGAATATAAACATAGTCAACATCTTCAGATAAAGAAATTTGATTCAGATAAACAAAATCATCACAAGAACGATCAGTCATATTTCGTTTATTTAAACTGAGATTGGTTATCATACATAAATGGACGGAATGTAACTGTAAAAATTTAAGATTTATTGAACACAGAACTAGACGAAACAAAAGAGTATGAACAAGAATTGAATATAGTTATTTCGACTAGATTATGCAAAGGATATGTACTATTATCAATAATGAAGTTAGCCATCTTGACTAATTGAACTTATTCGAATGACTTACATCTTCAGAAGTTATTTTATTAGTTTGTACTATTGGAAGTAATTTTGAAGTATAACGTGCATGAAACCTTTTTGACTATACAGATTTATACTGAGTTAACGTTTAAATCATCCCATTTAAACTAAATGGAAAACGAAAATTGAAGACAAAAAAAAAAAAAAAAAAAAAAAAAACAATGATAAGAAAGAACTTGCAAAGGTTACTTCACAAAACTCAACACATGCACATAGAGTTGAGCTTGACGGACAATTTGGAAACCGTTCACCAGAATTATGAAAAGCCAAAACTGAAAGTTTACAGCAGGAACAAGATGCCTCTAAAACATCAAAGACTTTGCAAAATGTGCAAGGCACATGTACAGTGCACGGCACAGTATCGTAATATGCTGCAATCAAACTTCGTGAATTAAAAGATACTAGTTAAAACAAAGTTAAAATAAAAGAAATCGTATTTTTTTATGGGTGGTGGTGTAGCCCATTTTAGTATTTTGTTTATTTGGTTCAAGGGTAAAATTGTTTCTTCACAAACTTTGAAATATCTAGCTGTAAAAGCAAATGCTGTATCTGTCGATGAACAAACAAAAGCTTATCAGTAAGTGGAAATTTTCAGAGACTTGACAGAGTCCAACCATATTTGTGTTTTGCAACACAATCATAGAAATGACTAAAATTTTTCTAACTAAAGAAATAGGATAACGTTTATACCTACCCACAAATGTCTAGTGAAACAAAATATATAGCTCTCATTGCCATGCAATACTTAAACCTGCTTGATATATTGTACTAATACTACTCAGTTTTCAGTCTATGGTAAAAGTTTAGGATACCATACGACTTTCTGATTGCGACAGGTCATTTTTTCCTGTATACGTGTGCTTTTCCTGTATACGTGTGCTTTCCTGTATACGTGTGCTTTTCCTGTATACGTGTGCTTTTCCTCGAAATTTCAGATCTAGAATAACACTTGCCAAAGCTTCGGAAGTAATAGAAGGTGGCAATCAAGACTATGAACTGGAAAATATTTGTATCCATTTCGAGAAGATTACCTCCGAATCAAATACCTAATCGGTCAGAAAAAGAACAGAAATGGATCTGCTTTCTTTTAGGATTACATTCCAAGACAAAATACTGTTGCCATAGTATTCAATAAAAACAAACCTTATACTTAAGTCAACAAAAGAAAGTGGTTACTTAAACGTGAGAAAGTAATCATAAAAGAGAATAAATTAGTAGTTAAAGTTATAAATTGATGTCTACCAACATATATCTGCTTGTTTATGATTGATTATTGTGGGCAAATGAAAAAAGTAAAAAGAAAGTAACTGGCCTAACGAAAAATTGCCTTTCAGTTACTGACATTTTGAACGACTTCAGAGAAAATGCATGTTATTAATGTAATGTTTAACCATGATTGCAGGCAAAGAGAATGCATTTCTTTATTTTTGTTTGAGTTTTAAACACAATTGTTTATAAAGATTCAAGTTTATGTATTGAATAGCATTTTTCTCTTTGGTTTTTAATTTACACAATACGTAGAGTACAATTTGCTTTGTACCCTTAAATTATTTAAATCATTTAAATTATTAAAATTAAATAATTTAATTTATAAACATTTTATGCTATTCTGATAAATTCTTGGTCTTAATAATTTAGAAAACAATATTTAAAAATGAAACCTCTTCAGGCATTATATATAATGAGTTATCTAGCTAGTAACAACGTATTGTGTTCTAATCATTTTTTTCTGTTCTCTTGAAAAAATTCAACTGTTTCCATAAATATATTTCTTTTCCGTTATGTCCATTTTTCTGTAACGATATCAAGTTTGGCAAATCTTTTATTCCAATGGTACCTTCCATTTTAGTCATTAGAACCACTACAGTGAAATATATTCTGTCTCTCATTTCCAATATTCCATGCACAAATTTGGATATATCAAATTCCGTTTCATTTTTCTTAATGTCCTCTATTTTTACCGGACATCTATTAAACCAGAGGCTGTATTTATTTAATTGTATTTTAGTGTGCTGTCACTATGATCGCATGCTGTATTCAATACAGATTCAACATAAAAATATAAATAATCTTTATTTGTTCTTATCTATTCAAGCAAATCTGTGAATTAGTTCCTTTGAGTGGCATGTTAAATATTCAATTCTGTCAAATAGCCACCTGGTACTTTTACTTATTTTCTGACCAAATCTATTATGTAAAAATACGTTCAATGTCATTATCCATTTTACTTCTATTTAATATATTTAGAGGGTTTTATGTGGTAAAAATGCATCATCCATTAGCTGGTTCTTCACAAGAACGATTGTTCAGTGTAACTGCGCTTTTGCAAAATCATATTGAAGAATTTGTTTAGTGATAAGTTTTCTAAAATTATCTCAATGCCATGAAACATTTATGCCATTTTGTATTGTTGTCATCATAAAATATGTATTTATTACCATTTACGTTACGTGAATCTTTAATATTTAGTGATCATTCTGTTTAAATTCTGCCTTATCATATATTCTAATTTCTTTCTAGTTCGAAAACGTAGTAAAGGTGGTTGCAATTTATGTCTCACTTATTTTGCTATAGGCATATCAAGTACAGAAACATAAATTTTGATTTTTTTTTTTTGTAGAAATATTTCAGTATATATTTAACTGTTTTATGCAATATTTAACCTTTTACTTTTAACGTAGTTTTTTTTAGCAAAACGACCACTTTGTTGTCTATCAGTTCTAACCCTGGTGATAATAATATTAAAACTACAATGCAGTCCACTCCTACTTTCTTACAAAGAAATCTTTATCTACGCTCTGATCGGACTTTGTGCACCGTACATTTAAGGATTAGGAGGTTATTTTTTACGTTCAGTGAAACATGATCAGGAATTACCTGAGCAAACTATCCGGGAAGCTGTAGTGTCATTTGTTATTAGGTGAGTTTGTATAATCGAAAAAAATTGAAAGGCTGGTTAACTTGGCTAACGAGAGAGAGAGAGAGAGAGAGAGAGAGAGAGAGAGAGAGAGAGAGAGAGAGGGGGGGGGACTTCAAATCTTGAAAAAAAAATATGGCTAGACTTACTCTTTGAAAGAAATGATTAGGCAAACTTATCGGGTTTTATTGGCCTCGACTTATTTCCCAAAACACTTTCAGCAATCATATATGAATCACAACAAAGATTCTGTTGAATGTTTCGTCAAATTTTTCGATCAACAAGGGCATCTTCCACTAGTTAAGAACGAGAATCAGCGAAAATGCTTAAACAAAAAGGCTATAAAATTATTCATTTAAATTGCAATTAGAACTAAACAGAGTGTGTACTTTTATCAAGTTTACTTTCGGCAACAATTTCAACAACATAAAAATGCGATTTGTATAAATGCGAGACGAAGGTAACCTATTCGGTTATAATAGACACAGAATGACCTTCTGAGATTATTTAATGTTAACATGTATAGTTACTTGATTGAAGAAAAATACAATTTATTCATTATGAATTGTCTCATGTTCATTTTGCACGTGACTTCTCAGTGAGCGTGTTGCATACTCATAGTGGGTGCGTCACGCGCTCTTGTATATAAGCCGTACACTGAAAATTTGTGACGTGTTTTTTGTATACCTTGTATATATATATATATATATATATATATATATATATATATATATTATCACAAGGTGTGTTTGATCTGTTTTGACTACATATTGACTGTTATAAACAAATAAGCTGCTCTCAATTATTTAAAGTGATAATAACCTTGCATTTTGTTTAGCGTTGCCTGATATATTTAAATACGTTTTTGTGTCAGACAAGTTTAAAAGCGCACAAACCCTTTTAAAATTATTTTCAACAAATGAGACAAAGTTAAATATGTCATAATAGTTTATTTTTACCTTTAAAATTTTTCATTCGTTGTTTCATTTTTTGAAAAAGCTAAAAGAAGTAAAAAGGCGAGGACCTACGGTCGGTTTAGAGAGAATTAGTATACTACTACCAAGGAACGTAACTCTTAAAAGCATAAGAGCACATTTTGATATTTATCTCCCTTGACTATTTGGAATAATTTGTGCGATTATTTTCTTATTTTCACATCATCATGTATGGTGTTCTGAACAAAACGGTACATTAACATTGATGTTATGCATGAAAGTATGCTAATTATGCTTATTTTGCTCTTGCTTACACATTATGCCTTATAGCAGTATAGTGTGTGTGCAATGACCTTAACAATGAGGAAATTGGAAGTCTTAAAACACAGGAGTTAAGTCAACTTAAATTTAAACTGCTGCATTAAGTGAAAGAAATATAAAGTGAAACGTCTTGTCAGCAAGCAGTTTACTCAGTACAGGAGCCCCCTAGTTCCAAAATGTCAGATAAACAGAGGAAGAATTACAGAATCAAACGAAGGGAAACGAAACGGACTTGGTATTAAGGCCATGGAGCAAGAACATTAAAAGAAATTAATGAAATACAAAAGAAATGGAATACAATGTGCGATGATGAGACTCCTTCCTGTTGAGCAGGGAGAAAGGACAGATCGACAAAATTGCGATACTAAGACTCCTTCCTGTGATCAGGGAGAAAGGACACTCGCCATACTGTATGGATTAAAAGATGACTTAACGCAATGGAAAACGGACTTATGATTCATATTACGTAAGAAATGTTTAAACAACTTAAACGAATGCGAAGAACACTTATTAAACAGTTTAATATTATTAATTTAACTTTACCAATAAATATTATAGCTAAATTTTCAAAATTTACTGATTACCATTAAATTGACTAAACTAAACAATTATTCATGTACTACTTTAATAAATTATTATTAAATTATTAAATTATTAGTAACCTAACTATAGCCACTTAATATTATATTTACGATCAAAATTGTCATTCATGTATTAGACAAGAAACTCGTGGCACCTGAGCTAGTGTTCACGTGATCGCGAAAGCGTAGTGTGAATGCTGCTCGTGCCTAATTAAGATCTCAAACAACCTATGCGCAAAGCAGAAACAGTATAATAGATATCTATTTATTAAAACTATAAAACTATACTTAATAGAAATTAAATATGAATTAATTTAATTTAGCTTTTATTTATTAAACTTTAGACTTATAGGAAACTATGATTATGAATTAAATAACAACTCCAGAAATTTGATATATTAGAAGAAATAAAAGATTTGAATGGTGTACAAACCCTTACTCAAATTTAATAAAAACGAAATTTAATAAAATTAATACAATAAACACACACATATAGAAAAAACATGAACACATAAAATACTTTACCTTTTGTCACAAGGGGGTTACTCAAATGATGTCAATCTGAGAGTAACCACACCAATAAAAAAAAAATAAAAAAATGTTTCTTTGCATTCATTTATAATTAAATTAAGAAATTAATGATGACAAGGCAAATTCGCTTTCTTCCATATTCTAGTGTTAGAAGAATAAGCAAACATTTTAGCTTTAACATTTTACCTCCATGAACCTCATCTGTTCCGAATCTTTTCAAACTGAAAAACTTATTAAGTGACATCTCACAAATAATTGTGGCAAGTTTCAAGTTCCTGTCTTTCAGCATAATACTGGTTACTATGTTGACAAATGGTATCTGCATTTTTAAAATGGGGGGGGGGTCTGACCTTGTGTAGGACTTTGCTACTAATTAATACTGTTCTGTATAATTTTTAAAAAATCAGAATAATTCAGAATGACTGTTTTGATGTTTCGACTTAATTTTTCAGCTGTACAATCAAAATCGAATCATACAATAATAATACCTGTGTGGTTTCTGTGGGTGCGCTCTACAAATATTATGAACTTCTGAGAGTGACAGACGTAAGGTGAAGTTGAATGCATTTGCAACATGCACATCGGAGAGTGTTGGCATGCCTTTGTTTTGCTTTGATGTACTGTGGATGAAATTTCTTTGGATATTGTACTTGTCAAAACTGTACATGACCTAAGCACACAGCTAACCAAAATGACTGCTCCCATGTGCTCCAAAGATCCGACGAAATTAGTCTGAAATACACTATCTTTAGCAGTTATTAAAATAGGAAACACGAATTATACCAGACTAGACAATACCAGCTTCTGAAAGTGCAATGAATAAATTACAAAATATATAACATGTAAAAAGTTATTGGCTCTTTTTTTACAATTTACCTCTGAAAATCCAGGAAGTGAAAATTATCAAACGGAGCTAGCAGTTTTTTTTATTGGTTCACATCTAAAGAAAGGCTAAGCAAATAATCTATAACCCATATTACACTCATCAATCATACATCAAAATAATGGGAATTAAAGTTATTTTAACAATACCTAAGATACACAAGGTCTTTTTAGATACCCAGTATAACCAGTGAGGAAACCATGGGGAATTCTTCTTCTTTGACTATCTAACCCTATGCAAAATACGAAACTGTAGAGAGCTATCATTATTTATGTTGTAGTTATTATTTTATTTCAGTGTTAGATATTTTTCTTGACAATCAAACTATCCAATATTTTTTAAAATGATATCTAATGTTCTCGTATCCACGTACATGATGTAAAACATATACAAAAATATGAGTGGCCCTTCTCTCTCAATATAAAATTTGAGTAGTCCATCTCTCTCAAAATAAAATTTGAGTGCTCCATCTCTGTAAATGTAAAATATGACTGGTCCGTCTCTCTGAAATATAAAATGAGTGGTCCATCTCTCTCGATTACTTATTGTTGGCAAGAATGTGTCGCTGTATTCTTTACAGGGACATTATATTTAGTTCCCTGGGTTTATTTTTGTTGTTGTTGTTGTTGTTCGGTTTGACGCCATTTTTCAGCACAAGATAGGCTATACATGGTGGCCAGTATAACTGGTGGAGGAAGAACTCTGGAAAACTCCGGGAAGAATCACCGGCCCACGAGAAGCTACTGGCAGGCTTTCACACGTACCCACGTTATCCGAGCCTGAGACTCGAACTCACGCAGACATAGGTGAGGTTGCAGTGATCCGTAACGGTCAGCGCTTTAGACCACTCGGCTACGTGGGTTTCGTTTTTTTAACATTTCTTTTAAATATATGAAATGACGCTTTGAAATTCGGCGGGGTAATTTTGTAATAATTTTGTGACACATACTTCATCGTAGATTAAGAGCAGCACTTTTTCATGCAGCTCGGTATCGATTAAATCAAGTTCAATAATTAACAGTTTGGTTAGGACTGATTAAGTCATGGATTAAGTCACTGATTAAGACTACTCAATATTTTTCATTGTTCATATTGAAAAGGTTGAAGATTGACCCAGCATTGTATTGTCAGTCCATTGTGGTGGAAAATAGTGTCACCGAACTAGTTCTGTCCTTTTGTCACGGATCAACGAATTTGAAATAAACAACGTGAATGCATGTATAATGAATGTGGCGGTATGACCAAGACGCAGGTCAGAATATTTTCAAAATTTCGTCATGTAAATATGTCTACATGAGTCATCTGATTTAAATTTAGCAAGTTTGGTAAATAACTACAAATTTCCTCAAACTGTTTGTACCGCTACAGATTTTGTATGATAAGGACGTCGTAGCCTGAAAATCACGATGACATTATACCGTTTTACGGGTGATCATAAAAGTATTTAATTAGGTCAGGAACGGCTCAGAACTAGCGGCAATTATGCATTTTTGTTGTTGTTGTTGTTGTTTTTGGGTATGGTAATTTTCGGTCCAGGTAACAATGTACTTATAACTGTGTTGCATGGATGGATAGATTAATGGCTGGTGCTGGCAATATGGTACCGATTAAAAGGTTCTAATTATTTAAAGATAAATGATTTTATGTTTTTTAAAACAATAGAGAAACAAGAGAACGCGTACACGTATACCTCACCCGAATACACCTTGTGTAAACGTAGCAAGACGAGTTGACTCTATGATACGTTCTTTTCACTCTTCAACACACACACAACAAACTGTTTAATATAGCTTTTCATCTAGTCCCAGGTTAACCAAAAGGCTTTAATCTTCAAACCAACAGGCCTTAATCTTCAAACCAACAGGCCACCAACAGGCCTTAATCTTCAAACCAACAGGCCTTAATCTTCAAGCCTAGACTCAAGACATTTGATTGTTGAAACTGTTCAGATTTACATTTCATCCAATGAAATCGCTAAATTCTAAACTTAAGTTTTGTTGCCTGCCCATCATTTTTATAACGTGTTTGTCTCTAAAACCGCGTCTCTCTCTCTCTCTCTCTCTCTCTCTCTCTCTCTCTCTCTCTCTCTCTCACACACACACACACACACACACACACACCAATGCCCTCAATTATTTTACCATGTTATGTCAGAAGCATGGGATCTGTGATATTATAAATTTGCATATCAAATTAAATATGCATGGGAGTTGTGCTGTTATAAATTTGCATATCTAAATAAATATGCATGGGAGGTGAAGTTCTATAAATTTGCATATCTAATTAAACATGCACGGGAGCTGGGGTGTTATAAATTTACATCTCTTACCTTTTGTTTGTTCCTCAGTAAGTCCATAGGTCGTGTCAACCAGCTGCCAAATAAATGTTATGAAATTTTACTATATCGCCAGTTATTTATTAAGGTGTATAATTTGTTTCATGTTTTATAAAGGTCATGATACAACCGTACATTCTCAACGTGTTTTTAAACAAACAGGCTGTCAGATTTCTTTCTTAATGTTGCGATTGTTTCGCGGTCATTACCCGGTTACACAAGCCATAATGGTGTAGACTAATCGATAAGTCGGTATATTAAATGTAGAAATATCCTAAATATTTATTCAAAGTATGTTTTTGTGACATTATATATCATACTTTCAATATCCTTTTGATATTGTGCCCTAGCTTATATGGAATACATACTGAAACATATATGCTGTATAACAGTACAAAACGTCAATACCATCAGAGATAATTGTTCTTTCCTTTGATATACTACTCGTTTCCCCTGCTTATTGTGAAAAAAATTGCATGCATCTGAAAAGAAACGTTTGAACAAAATGTCTGTGAGTTGACTGTGCCACAAACATCTCCCCTTGTCCTCATTCAATTCAGATGTATGTATGAAAGAGTGGACTGCGTTCCCTATTGTTTGGGAAAACCAAACCAGTGCGACTCCTTAGCGAAGAAATAAATTGTCGTTGGGTCATGGTCTGCGACTATACAATCCTTTTAGAGAGAGAGAGAGAGAGAGAGAGAGAGAGAGAGAGAGAGAGAGAGAGAGAGAGAGTATGTATTTACCTTTCCTTTCTTATCTTGTTCTGTTGTCATGTCAGAATCTCATAGGCAAAGGTATACAAACCTACGCTTGACACATACTAATCTTATGCCATATTCAAACCATAATGGTTAAATACGAACATTTCAGACCAACAATATTTATGCTCTGTTCAGTCATAGGTAAGCAAGCATACATTTCAAACAAACGATACTTACACCATGTTCAATCTATCGTAGTTACGTGTTCCCAGTTCTTAACGTTATTGTGGTGATAGTTATAATGGAGCCTCCCAAATTAGTGAGAAATTGGCTCAACCAGAGACTTCCAAACTTTCGGGTAGGGTAAGGTATAGTTATCGATAAGACTACATTTCTATTCTAACTTGGAAAATTAAATGAAATTATTGCTGACATCTGAGTGATACAGTCAGTGACTTCTAACATCTCGGCAAGAAAAAGGTAAGACAGAATCTAGATCACAAAAGACGGTTATGCACAAGAAGCCTTCAACGGGAATTACCTACAATGTCATTACACTAAACTTAAATCGATTTTTTATATATATACGAACACTACAATGTCACTACACTAAAGAAGATTCACTGTTTATATAGGCACACTACAATGTCATTACACGTCACGAAAATTCGTTCTTTATATACGAACACTACAATGTGACTACATTTAAGAAAATGCACTGTTTATATACGTACACTACAAATTATGAAGAATGTCTCATAGCCGTAAGTGGTTACGTACGTACGCATGCATACATGCATGTATGTATGTATGCATGCATGCATGCATGTATGTACGTACGTACTTGCGTTCGTACGCGAGGACGTGTGTATGGATGGATGGATAGATGGATGGATGTTGGTGAGATGGTGTGCATTTATCTGCACCTAACATACAGGAACACCTATACAGTACCATACACGCACGCACACACACACACACACACACACACACACACACACACACACACACACATAAATAGAAAAAGTTCCAAAAAGTAAGTTAGACCTCTGGACAAGTACACAGAAAAACTGGGTTGCCAAGGGATATCCACGGACGGCCATTAAATAATTTTGTGACATAATTACAACTGAAAGTAACACAATTTTGCTAAATTATTGAAACGCTTGTACTGGTATTTCTTGCACATTATGTGAAAATAAATGCCATGTTATATATTTTTGATCTGTCATTTTATGCAGACAGCCTTTTATGTTTACTTGCATAATGGCAAACACTCATTTTAAGTCGTTTGCATTAAAATGTACTTGTCTGGTTGGTCTTGCACTTCGTTGTCCGGCTTTGATATTAAGTTACCCAGTGCTAACCGAACAGTGGGTTTTTCTGCTCCTGCATACATACTACATTTATGACATCATTATTATTAGAAAATTCACTTACCATAGGCTGACCTCGAGATAAATTTGCCAGCATGATATACAAGAGTTTGTCATACATTTACATGTTTCTTAAAACTTTATACGGAAGTGAATAAGGCTTATATTTCTTGATTATTTCGACGACTCATCCAAGAAAAAATATATACAGATGAAAACAGGTAGAACTGAATTCGCAATTTAACAGCACTGCAGGCACCTAGATAAAATCGCATCAGGATGATGCATCAAATAAATTTTCAGTAAGCAGATACTACAGTTTTGTTGCCGAAACAAAACTATAAAACAAGATTTAGTATTTTAATTTAACAAAAACGCATGTAAATTATACTTGTTTATTAGTTCATATCAAACAGCATGGCTCATCTGCTTTAATTTTAATTTTGTATAAATTCAATTTTACCTTGCATGCGAAGATGTTTAAGTTTACATGGTAGATTGGCACATTGCCAAACGTGCCGTGTCGTCTGATATGATGATAACAAATGCATTTATGAATAATTCAAACATAAAGAGATCATTTTAAGCAGGTAAGATACATATTACGTGTATTGAAATTTTCAACATTATCGTTAGTTCCATTGCGGGAGACACTGTAACATGAGAGTGGTCGGTATTTAATAACCGTGTAATGCTAAAGAGAACAAACTAGGCAGACGAACACAACAATGATGCATCATTTTAACTAAATAACAAGTTTCTACAGGCATTGCAAGAACCCGTATCCACCTACCCCCAGATATGAAGTTTAAGTCATGCATAGGACATAATGAATTACAAAATGGACAATATCCTCGAATTTATCATTATCAATCTCTTGGTAATTTATTATTTTGTCAAAATTGTAAAAATCCTGCCATGTCTGCAAAGCAATATCATTCAAATTCCGAAACATTCTATACTAACGTACTTTAAAACCGCAACACTTCACTTATTTGACATATTTTTTTGAATGAATCATTATATACGTTTTTAGTCATTCCAATAAATACATCAATTAACAATATATCGTCAAAAGTCAAGTGTCTACATAAGAGAGAGAGAGAGAGAGAGAGAGAGAGAGAGAGAGAGAGAGAGAGAGAGATTTGGATTTCTAACGTAGTTTTAAAAATTTTTCAGTTATATCGCTACGATGTCTGCAGTGTGTCAGTTTATAGTGATGTCTAGCACTGGGGCATCATGCCGCAGACATGTAGCATCATGTCCCATCCAGTCACATTATCCTGACACCTGGCCGACCAGACCTAACACTAACCTCTTAATGCTGAGCGCCTACCGAGGTAGCTGTAAGTACCATTTTCACAAGTCTTTGGTATCACTTGGCCCGGGTTCGAACCCGCGACATCCCGCATCCGAGGCGGACGCTCTAACCACTATGCCACTGGAACGGTCTCTACATAAAGAAATCTAAGTTGTCGATGATGTTGCCTAAAAACTGGACCATAGAAGAGTGTTCAGCAATTAAATCCGTGTCATTTTAGAATTCTGGACACAGTTGCCGTGTCAGTCAACAATAACGGTCGTCTTTGATGTCGACGTAATAAAGCGATTACATCAATGACGTTGCCTTGTGTAATTTTTAAAGTAACCTCGCCTTTCACATCCGATATGGGTGATTATCTGTTTGTTTTGGCTTTTGTTTGTTTTCTTGTTGCCAGTTGACTTAAACTTCTGATGAAGGCAAACTATTGCAGAAACATTGACGTTAACGCGTCCCGTAGCTATACGTTAACTGAGAATTGATGTTAATTCGTCCCGTACCTTTACGTTAACTGACAGTTCCCTAGAACATGTCTAAAACTGGCACATCCTTAAAATCTCAACTTTCTTACGAACTTTGCTGACACCAACACGACTGTAGGAGAAAGGAAAAAAGGTTCCCATAAAACTCAGCGACTCATGCAAAACATGACAAACAGTGTGGCTTATCGCTTGCATGAGTACGTGAAGAAATTATATTATTGATTTCTCTTTGTAAAGCTGCGTAATATTAAAACAACCAGTTCAGAGGATAGTCGAGCTAATATGACATAAATATCCGAGATCGGTCGTCCTATAAAAATAATTATATTACAAATAGAACATATCATCAAAGGAAATATAGTCACAAATTTTATTGAAATAGAGTCTATGATGTGTTAAGTGACTTATGATATGAATGAACACGTGCAGAAAATGTATTATTGATTGCTGTGTGATATTAAAACCACGGCTAATAGAAAGGACTTGTTTTTGAAAGCAAAAGCACGCGTTTCTGTCCTCCCCACCATAACGATACATGTTATTCATTTTTGGGAAAATACCGAGGAGTGTAGTCAATGTTTGCAATGTTAACAACAGTCGCTTAAAACAGCCGTTTTATTAAACAATGTAGTCTAATAATATAAAAACAAAAGAAATATTTATTAAGTATCATAAAAACGTTAAAAATTTGTAATTTTGGATCAGTAAATTTTTGTACAGCCCTTTTTATTACACGAGAGGGTAACCTCGAAAATATGTTGCTGTCGAAATCCGGTAACAGATATCGAGGTACAACTCTTTATTCCACTTTTAACACTTAGAACTTAGAAGTAAACTTGTTTATTTTTTTACTAGCAATCCACCTATAAAAAGAATATAAGATAAATAGTTTCGCATTTGTGAATGAAATTGTCAGATGTAAAAGAGATATCATTTTTCCTTGAAAATATAATGGTTGGGCCCTTGCTCACTTTGTATTGTCAGTAAGTAGGTGTATGGCTGTAATATTAGGCTACATGCTAAACGGCGTTTCTAACGGTAAAGTTGTAAATGACAAGACAAAGGTTTTCTTTTGGGGGTGGGGTGATGGGGGGTATTATGCACATGATTTTGCTGGAGTATGGAGTTTTACTAATACTCTACTGTATATCACCTAAAAATTAACAATCGTGAAACGACGAGACTTGAATCTCAACTCATTTTCCAGAATTAAATTGCAATTTTGCGAATATGTAAGCTTCAAATACAAGCCCTGACTGGTGCTTGACAGAACAAATGGATAAATCTAGCGAGGTCAATGAATTCAATTTTGTTAGGAGCGTGATATAGAAAGACCCTGACTTTGAGGTCGGAATTTTAGTCTTCCACTTATGAGATTGAAATACTTGGGTTAATTTAAGTAGCACACAGAAACACTTGGGTTAATTTAAGTAGCAAAAAGAAACGCTAGGGTTTAATTTAAGAAGCACACAGAAACATTTGGGTTAATTTAAGTAGCACACAGAAACAATTGGGTTAATTCAAGTAGCACACAGAAACACTTGGGTTAATTTAAGTAGCACACAGAAACATGGGTTAATTTAAGTAGCACACAGAAAGCTTTAGCGGTGTAAAATTATGATAACTATGAAGTCCAAAATTTAGGCATAGGAGACTAAACAAAAACAAAACCAATCCCAAAACAAGGATTTGCGATTGTGAATATCCTGCAGACCAAATGAGAATAAGAAACAAATTAAAAATTAAAACATTTATTAATATTACTTCAATGGAATGAAAATCTAATAAAATCATCTACATGTGCCTACAAACATGCATACCAAACTTTATTTATCTCCCTTTAATGAATTTTACTAAAATGTGCTATCAAGGTTGTTATCAAAAGTTCCAAAATTTCCAAAATGCTTAAAACTGGAATAATTGCTATACTGACCCGAAGTTCCAAAATGCGTAAAAAAACAGAACAATTGCAGCAATGGCCCGTAGTTCAAAACTGCGTAAAAACGAAATAATTACTGTAATGGCTTGAAAATATTGTAGGGATATACACAGGACCGACCGGGGGGGGGGGAATGGAGATATATCCCCGGGGCCCGGGCCCGTAAGGGGGCCCCGGCCAAACAACACTTTTTAATTTTATAAAAGAAAAATTTTGTTTGAACAAGAACTAGGATAGGCCCGGGTGTTTCTTACTCCAGGGAACGTGAACGCTCTCTGTCGCCCTGGATATATACATATAAATAAAACGTTGTTTGCTTTATTTTGTACATGCTTGCATAAAAAAAAGAAAGAAAAAAATTAAAATAAAAAAGGAAAGCATGAAAGCGGATGCTAATTGATGAAAGCTGTGCTAACGATCTTCTACTTTGCAATATAGAATGCGAGTCGATCTTCTTTGTCTCTCTCTCTCTCTCTCTCTCTCTCTCTCTCTCTCTTTCTATTATTTCATGCTTCTTTTTTTTTTTTTTTCTTTCTTTTTATTTCCAATTATCTGAAAAAGAGAAGAAGACAAAAGTTAAACGTACATCGCAAAGCAGGAACAGTGAGCATCATTCACTTTCAGCAACCAGGTTGATGGAATATGGTTTCTCGCTCTTTTGTCACTTGGCCAATTTCTGATTTACATTTCCATCGCCCTTATGAAGATTTGCATTCTCAAGGTAGCCTTCCTTAAAATATTTTTTTTCTTGCTAAGCATGATTTCAATACTTTTAAAACAATTTTATGATAAATTAGGATTATAGACACCAATGGTTTACTGATGAAACGTAATCTCTATGCTACAGAATTATAGACACCAACAGTATACTCAGAGGCGTACTTAGAGTACATGGCTGCCGGTGCGACGATGATGTCTACGCCAAAGATTTTCCTGGAATTTAATTTTTATCAGCTGTTTTGGCGCCCCAAGACCTATGGCGCCGGGGGCAACTGTCACGTCCGCCTCCCCCACCCCATTAGGACGCTACAGGGTATGCTGATGAAATGAAACCTATATGCTACAGAATTATACACTTTTTTTGTAAAAATGTACCTATCTAAACATGCTTTGGATTTAGTTTAACTCGTTCCTTTTGTTTCGGCTCTATCGTCTTAAAATAAGTAACCAGAAAGAGCGAAAAGCAACAAGTCTTGTATAAATGAAAATATAAGTCATTGCCCTAAAATACAACGTGAAAAAGTATAAATAACTTATAGTATGGTGAATGAAATCCTAAACTTCTAACAAGTCCCAAATTTTCTATCAATTCCAAAAGCATTTAGTAATCCAAACGAGTTCCATGGGTATTCCGAATGATGGTCAGTTGTTACGTATATGTAATTAAATTGCTTGTGTGTTAGTTTTAAAATTCTTTTTATTTTATTTT
Organism: Megalonaias nervosa; assembly: GCA_016617855.1. Taxonomy (NCBI): domain Eukaryota; kingdom Metazoa; phylum Mollusca; class Bivalvia; order Unionida; family Unionidae; genus Megalonaias; species Megalonaias nervosa. The sequence continues at coordinate 71,594 of JAECUM010000153.1, read as the reverse complement.
TGTTTCATTACATTTTATTGTAATGATAATTTTTATTGGATTTAAGTCTCTTTTCCGAAGATTGGCTTGACCCGATTAGATCTTAACGTTACTTCAGCACTATTTTTGGTTCACAGAGTTTGTAAACATCGAGTGATAACGATTGGCTATTTCCAAGGTCATTTCGGCCCGCATGTTAGCTGGACTGTAAACAGTCTTTCTTTTTTTATATATATAAATTTTCAGCGTGAGAATTTGGTTCTTAGATAAGGCTGTTCTTGCTATGTGACAAATTTCATTTTTTCTATTGCGTTGTTCAAGTGATAAGAGACCACGTGACCTATCACGCCAGAATGGGATGATGTTTAAGTTGGGTTTAATACCCTTTCTGAGAGCTTTTGAGTCAGTCGTTCTTAACACCTTGAGGGAGCAAGGTGTTTCTAATTGTTGTTGCCATTTTGTTTTTCATCTGTGTTTTGGATTTAATAATTTATTCTCTAGAAAACTAAACAAGTGTACTTTTTTTTATAAAAAATTCTGGGAGAAAGAAATTCAGTGGAAATTTATTCTGGAATTCTATTCGGAAACATAAACTGTGATTCAATCGAGGATCTATTGCCACCAGTACAACGACTTCATCTGACGTCATCGCCTCCATATTGGAATTTCATCGAGATTCGAAACAGAATTCTATTAGAACTGTTTAGTGATAGGACTTGTATTTTTCAATCTTAGGATTCAATTTTGGATTATATTTCACGAACCGTAAGTCCTATTTCCAATTTTTACATTGTTTTCTAGGGAAATAAATTATTTTGTTAAAATATACAAAGCTTGTTGGCTTCACTCTTTTCTCTTGTTATTTTTGTACGAGCCTACATGTAACACAGTAATGTACTGACGTATCATCAGTACAGAAGAATGACTGATATAACCCCACAATGTCATTAAGTGAACTCACAGCAATCCCGCCACAGATATTAAATATTCAACTGTTTTTAGGTCAATTCACAGTATATCTTTGACAGTATAATTCCAAATAATCTGAAATATTTCCAGCACTGTAACTCCAAAGAATGATTAAATTAAATAAATGAATTCCTCTCAATATAACTAAATAACTCCCAAGACTTGTGGTACTACTAAGATTGCTAAGACGTAGTTACTAAAACATAAAGGCGGTTCAATGATTCTTTTTCATTGCACATCAAACCGTTAAACAGGGTAACGTGGATTACACTAACTATTCAAGAATTAGGTTTGCCTAGCCTACCAACCTCCCCCCAAAAAGGCGGTTCAATGATACCGACATGGCCTACAAAAGATTAAAAAATGTTCGTACTTCTATACCCCACCCCACTCCCATTTTTATGGCAAAATCAAAAAGCAACAAGAGAATTACAGTTAATTACATCCCTTGCAAACGTTCTGATCACTATTCCCAATTCATACAAGTTTATATGCATTGCAGCTATTCTTACACAGATATAATAATCTACGCATTCATTTGCTGTCAAATCACTATGAGACAAAGAGAATATTTTGGACAAGTATTATAAACAATTTTGACATTTGTCTTGGCGTGTTCCTTCATAATATGTCAGAAGAGGAATTTATTCAGCATCTCTTGTGTAGGGTACTTCATAACGGTATCGGCTTAGATGGACCCGAAATAGTAAGAAATTTTATAAAATCTCCCTCAGTGTTTAGTGCGTCTGCAATACATGGATTCTTTTCTTAGTAAAAAGATCGATTTTCAAATTATCAAGATTTGAAAGACATGATCGCAGAAAACATGATTGTCGTATCTTCTTGTAAGCTAGTTATGATCTAACGTATAAAATATTACTTATTGCACAAAATTAAAAGTTATTTTTAAATTATTCAAGTATCAAATATAATCAGAACAATGATAAAAACCTGCCACTATCGATCGTGAGAGAGGTGGAGGTTGGGGTTGCCATACCAGTATGACCCGGCTTTCATGACATTTTAATACACTCAGTATTGAAAAATATTATGAATTCTTAACGCAAGTCCATATTCTAAAACTTGAACGAGTCCATCAAAGCTCCACTGACCAAAACGAATTGCAGGATTCTACAAGAAGTTCGTTTCTTACCTCCTTTGGTTCTTTTTAAATGCTGAATTGAAACTATCTCATATATTATTGAGAAAGTCCAATATACCAAATTTGGTAAGAAAAATATAATCTTTTATGTTAAAGTTAACACGTTCAGAAGATACGTGATTTCTAAAGTCTGTGGCATAGTTGTTGACTTTGAACCCTGATATCACAGATAGATTACTGAACTTGTTTCGGTTACGGTCAAGATATAGCTAATTTATACTCAAGTTTGGTTAACTCCATAACTAAAATTGTTGTCAAGAAAAAAAATTGTAAACTAAAAGTTCAAGGTATTCTTCTCATATATTGAAATATTGGGTTTTATAGAACAGGACGGAATCGTGTCTGTTGTTATCACGTTCACATGCTATCACACACAAAAGCACTAGTCAAGTATGTATGTATAGGGTTTGAGCGACATCAGCACAACGATGTCTATGTGGCGGAGATTAAAAGCTTTCAAAATGTAATGGTTACAAGAGGCCCAAGACAGCTTAGTATATTGCCCACTTGGAAACCGAACATATGTAAGCTTGTGAAAGAAAATTCACACATGTATTGATATTATGGAGTGGAAAGCTATATTTTTATCATTTAGATGCCACGTTGTCTTTTAAGCCAAAAAAAAAATAATGTGCATGTTTCTTGTTTTATGCGCACAAAAAAATAAATTGGGTTGACTGACCTGTCAAATAACATTCGTTTTTACTCATTCCCTCTGTTCCATTTACTCGAGGTGAACCACGGTTGCGTAACCTAATCTTATTCCTTTGTTACTCATTAACACGATGTTATGACACAGTTTGATATGCATTCTGTATAATTAGTGAAATAATTTGCGTGTTATTGAATAATGCTTTATAGTCCAAGTCTGGTAGGCGTTAAAAATACTGAGAGAAATAGAAGCGTCTTAATGTCCAGTTCTGTTACCAATGAAAGAAATGAAATGAAATCTGGTCACACCATTCAGAACATCTGGAATTCGTTTGTTATTTTTATTTTATTTGTATGACTATTGTATGATGGAAAATTTGTTGCAGTGGATGTTTGGATTAATGATGGCAATTAAATAAGAAACATTTTAGAAGAAAGGCATTCAGGTTAGCATTTTTAAATTAAAGAGAAAATAACACAATTTTAAATAATTTTGGGATTGGTACCATTTTATACAGCAAATGAGGACACAACACAGCAATTCATTCACAAGGTTTCATTCACTCTATTGTTTTCTAAGCTTCTTATCTTACCGATAATTTATTTCATATACTTCCAATGTCATATTTCTATTCCATATTTGTCTTCAGCTTTAAATGACAACATTATTCAATTTCACCCCCAAATGTTAATCATTTTCCTAATTTAAAAACTTTTAAACTGAAATTTACGACTTAAGGATTACACTTATTTGTTCAAAATGTTTTCAAACAGTTTCTGCAAGGGGGAGAACTCAGCATAACCCCAAAACATAATGGTCCTCAAATGCCTTCATTTGAAGTTACTTCCTTTCAAAAACTTGGCAACTATAGTATTTTAAAATTTTTTAAAACTGTTTCCATATCTGACAGCTGGATAAGCATCACTTGTACAAACTTGAAAATCCTCCATGCCTGGCTGCAGGGCCGTCGTAAGTTTGCGCTGGACGAAACGGCGCACCACCCCACCCCCAAATACTGCACATTCCGCGAAAAGGGCGCCCAACCCGACACCGCACTCCGCGAAAACGGCGCCACTGACGAATGCTTCATGTCCAATTTGGTGAAATTTTGTTATGCATTTAAAAAAAAAAACAAAACAAAAAAAACAAATTATTTAAAGGTTTTTATATTTATTGCAATAATGGCCATTTTTGATGGCGGATTGGCATCAGATGTACCAGACTGAAATATCTTCATGACAGGACGCAATGTCAACTTTGGTCAAATTCATTTTAATAGTTTTTTAGAAGTCATTTAAAGACTTTTCTCGCTTTTTTGTAACAGCCGCTTTTCTGTTTCAAGCAACGGCGGCCATACTTGAAGGTAGATAGGTATTATCATTGGTATAAATTTGAAAGGTCTTTCTAGTATGATGCTTTCTTTCAAATTTTATCCGATTCTGTGTTTGAGATATTAACTAAACTTTTTTTCTTAGTTTTAGTTAGAGTGACATTTGATGACAAGTAGGCAAGCTATTTCCAGAAGTTTAAAGTAGCGATTGTTTACAGTCGCACTACACACGAAGGCTGCAGGGTCATGCCAGCTTGGCTATGCTTTATGGCCAGGTCAGCTAAATATTTTATCAGAACTAAAGAAAAATAAAAAAATATAAAAAAAAAAAAAAACGCCACAAAAGCTAGTAGGTAAACCCTTTAAAAACAAACCGCAAGCTTTTAGCCCGACAAGATAAAAGGTTAAGATGTATAAAATAAAAGATGAAGATAAATATACAAAATTCTTAAAATATTGGGTGAAAAGTTATGTCCAAGATGATCTTCGTCCATAGATCATAAAAATGTTTCTAAAGCAAGTTAACATAAAAGAAACGACTCTCACAAGGTGGACATTGATATATTCACAGGAGTCTGACGTTTTATCAATAAAGTACGACGAAATCTGACAACACGAAATCACCTTATTGGTACTATGTTCGTTTATAGTACCGATAAGGTGATTTCATGATGTCAGAGATTTCGTTGTACTTTATTGATAAAACATCAGACTCCTGTGATATATTCAACCATCCGTGTAATTTAACAAGGTATGCACTTTGGCCACGATTTACCCGAGTTATGTAAGAGTCAGATGTACGTGTCCTACAGGTGAGCGGCATAATTCTACCTCAATTCTGTGATTTGTTGTTTACGAGTTATGCCCTTCTCTAAAGATAGGTGATATCCTGATGCTTCTTTGTGGGATTTATCTGCCCTTTTCATTACCATTATATAAATGCGATTAAGCAATCAACAAATTACTAGATTTCATCTCTGACCTTGAAATATCCACATGTTATCAACATAATTATTGGTCAAAATTATTTTTTTCATGTACAAGTCACAAGCTCAGAGATGTACAAACATGCCGGCATCGACTCGACCTTGAAGTCTGATTGATTGTCAGATATGTGACCGGACCTGTACTATTTCATTCCGGACAAAGCATTAAAAACACAAAACACTGAACGCTTGGAGACTAGGAAAATCAGTACATTAAACTGGATCAACGAGGCAAACATTGATTGCCAAATATTGATAATAATGTTCTAATACATGACCAGAAATACCAATATCCCTCTAAAAATATGCAATCTTAATTTTAAATGTACGAGTCGTTTCTTCTCTATCTCTAAGCTGAGAATGTTTGTTTCTAAAAAAATCTTAAAACATTTTGATTGAAAATATTAAAGCAATTACTTTTTATGAGCATATTGTACTGAAATACAAGGAAGCTAGCCTAAGTTTCAAGGGAGGTAACCACTTGGAGTATAATCATTTCCTCTTAGAATTAAAATTCGGTTTGTATCCCATTACATAGGTAGACTCACCTTTTCAAGGACAGGAAAGGTGAATATTGAAAAGTGACTATTATCAGAAATAAAAACTGTTCTTGGTGACTGAGAACACACAGTAAGCTTGATGGGAATAATTCCCTCCAAGCAAAAGATAACCTCCATGTCAATGCCACCCTTCATTCACGAGTAGATTTTTTTAGAAATGGACACTATAGTTCCCGAGTTGGAGACAAGATTTGCCCCATTGTCAAATTGTTTAACCATTTTCGTGCTGGTACAACAACTCAAACTGACCCTTAAAAATGATCTTCATAATGGTTACCAAGGCAGCTATATTGGAGGTCAGATTGGTAATCGTTTCATTGAAACGTCAGTACAACCTTCCTTTCTGGAGAAGTAGCCATAACAAGATTTTCAAAATGGCCACTGAAGTCATATAGCAACATTTTCATCTAAGACCAACTACACACTGCAAGAAGCGATTTTATAAAAGCCAATGTCAACATTACTATCTGTTTAGAAAGAAGCAAAAACAAAATTTCAAAGCTGGTCACTGTGACATCCATTCAGTGAAATCTGATCAGAACAATTTAAATGGAAACTCCAGGTCAGTACAATTATCTTGTCAAGAGCAGTGGTCATAAGTATGGTCATCATGGTGGCTATTTTGTGAGGTACAGTTAGAACCATTTTTATTTAGGTCTAACCAAAAAGATCGTTTTAGTGAAACCTCATCTCAATAAAACCATCCATTCCATAGAAGATGCATTATTTTTTAATATGCACATCACAGCAGCTGGTGGTCAGATTGACATCATTTTTATTTAGGAACAACTAGATATTGTAAGTAGTCTTTTAATGGAAACATCCATTTTAAATATCACCATCTGTTTAAAAGTGAAAAATATGATTTTAAAGATATCCACTATGACATCCATGTTAGAGGTCATATAGGTACCCTTTTTAGAATCACCTATGGATCACACAACTTTTCTTTTTATAAAGTAAAAATGCCATGTCAGTAAGAACGTCTGTTGAGGAGAAGTGTATTCAAGATGGCTGCATATTGACACTATTTTAATTTAGGTATGTATGCAAGTACAAGGTTTATGCCATGTCAGTGCAAATACTCACTATACGGTGCTGATTTTTGTTTCTTCATTTAGGGCCATCTGTATCAGTTTTATTTTTTTGGAGGATGGGGGGAAGGGAAATAATTTTAATTCTGCAATGCTTACAAGTCGATACTGTTTTGCTTACAAGTTACCGGACCATGAGGAGCATGGAGGATAGGTGATTCATTGTGTTTATAACAGTGACAAATTGTCCCTGGATTTTCAAAACAAATCTTTTTTGATAACTGACAACCGAGGGGTTATGATTTGCTAACAAAGAAATATTAATACTAGGTCCCAATACAGCAAGCCATCACTGTGGTATTTTTTTCTTTATGCGAGCATTTTTTCGTGTCGACAAAGATGTCTGGACAAGAATGAGGATGCACTACTGCTCTTGGGCCTATAATGTGGAATCAGACTGGGTCATTTTAGTTTTTCCACTGTGGAAAAGGTAAGCAAAATAACAGTAACATATTACCAATATGAAAAATCCCTTTTCAATATCACCATTGGTTCCAGAGTAATTATAACAAAATTTTGAAGATGGCCTCCATTGTGGCCATGTTAAGTATTTAAGGCACCATTTTCACTTTGGACCAGCTAGATCTCAGGATGTAATTTTATGTATCATGTATGACTCCCCCGCTCCCATCTAGTTTAGAAGTAGTGATAACAAGCAACTGCTAACATATATTGGATGCCACATTCCTGGCCTTTGACCAGTAGGGATGAAAAGTCCGGTTTGGAAACTCTAAGTCTTATTCCAGTTGTATCTCCATTTCAAGGAAAACCTTTTTACTTTAATGCTTAAAAAGTAGAACTCTTGCCTGAGTTCCCAAAGGACCTGGGTTAAAATCCTAATGCAACAGTTTATTTCCAACCCATCACTATATTACAATAAATGTATATGTTCTGCATGTAAGCATCATCAGATCATAGCCATAAAGGGTATGGTTCTTTTCTAGGATGGTTATTAAACGCAGAGCCTAACGACCAGTATGAACTGTAAGTATGTTCAAGAAACTAATTCTCCCACCACAATGCCTGAAATTACCTAAATGTAAAACCTATCCAAGGTATGGATGTACGGACATATGGAAATTGATAGCACTATATGCCCCTAACACTATTGCAACAAGGCATACAAATCATTTCTAATGAATGGTCTGTTCATCCTTCTTTCCTTCATCTGCAATAGGGAACAAGCAGACAAGAAGAAACAAAGTTAAATTTGGAGAATGATCCACGCATGTTACATCTTCATGTTTTTCAACAGGAATTGCTGGAAAGTCAATATAGACAGCTTTTTTGAGCTCAATGCATCAAACTAGTCTTTGGAACTTTAAAGACAAAAACAGTGGGTGGGTTGAGGTGGAAGACTGGAGGTAAATAGACCAGAATAACAAAAACAATATCAGACTTCAATCTATAAACTTATATCTCAGAGTCAAGTCTAGATTACAGACTTAAAAATGAAATCCCGTGTTAACGTCTTCAAGTCAATGTAGGTGAGATTGGTTGGCAGTGAAAATAAAATATGGCTAATTAGAATGACACACTAGAGTTGCACCTTGAAGTACCATGGTTTGATTCAAGTTGACATGAGCAATGGTCATTGCTTAGGTATCAATGGTCTTTAAGCTCACAGACCGCATCTGGGTATGAACTTTCAATTAGCACATGAAAAAAGATGAGGGTTCAATGGAAAGCAATGTCTTACTAAACTTGTGTTATTAACACAAAAAACAAAACAAAACCACCCATACATTTTAGTTTTGTATCTTGATGCATAATGTAGGATGACAGTTATGTAATCCTGATGGCATAATGTAAGATAACAGTTATGTAATCTTGATGGTATAATGGAGACAGTTATGTGATCTTGATGGCATAACATGGGATGAGTTATGTATCTCGATGGCATAATGTAGGATGATAGTTATGTAATCTTGATGACATAATGTTAGATGACAGTTTTGTAATCTTGATGGCATGTGTGTGTGTGTGTTTTGGATTTTTAATTTAGCTTTAACAATTTTTCAGTCATATCGTTATGATGTCTGCACTGGCAGTTTATAGTGATGTCTAGCACTGTGGCATCATGCTGCAGACATGTTGCATCATGTACCACCCAGTCACATTATCCTGACACCAGGCTGACCAGTCCTAGCACTAACCTCTTAATGCTGAGCGACAAGCGAGGCAGCTGCTAATACCATTTTTATGTCATTGGTAATACTCAGCCTGGGTATTCGAACCTGCAACCTCCCACAACTGAGGCAGATGCTCAAACCACTTAGGCCACCGGAGCTGTCTTGATTGCATGATATAGGATAAAGTTATGTAATCTTGATGGCATAATGTAGGATGACAGTTATGCAATCTTGATGGCATAATGTAGGATGACAGTTATGTAGGATGACAGTTATGTAATCTTGATGGCATAATGTAGGATGATAGTTATGTAATCTTGATGGATGATGTAGGATGACATTTGTGATATTGATGCATGATCTAATAGTTATGTAATCTCAATGGCATAATGTAGGATGAGTTACATAATCTTGATGGGGTGATGTAGGATGACAGTTATGTAAGCTTGATGGCATAATGTTGGATGACATGTAATCTTGATGGCATAATGCAGGATGACAGTCATGTAACCTTGATGTAATGTAGGATAAGTTTTGTAATCTTGATGGCATGATGTTGGATGACAGTTATGTAATATTGATGGCATGATGTTGGATGACAGTTATGTAATCTTGATGGCATAATGTAGGATGACAGTTATGCAATCTTGATGGCATGATGTAGGATGAGTTATGCAAGCTTGATGACATAATGTTGGATGACAGTTATGTAATCTTGATGGCATAATGTAGGATGACAGTCATGCAATCTTCATGGCATGGTGCAGGATGAGTTATATAATCTTGATGGCATAATGTAGGATGAGAGTTATTTATCCTTGATGGAATGATGTAGGATGACAGTTATGTAATCTTGATGGCATAATGTAGGGTGACAGTTATGTAATCTCGATAGCATGATGTAGGATTACAGTTATGTAAACTTGATGGCATAATGTAGGGTGAGTTATGCAATCCTGATGGCATAATGTAGGATGAGTTTTGTAATTTTGATGGCGCAATGTAGGTTGAGTTATGTAAGCTTGATGGCATGATGTAGGATGAGTTTTGTAATCTTGATATCATAATGTAGGATGACAGTTATGTAATGACATAATGTAGGATGATAAAAAACATACAGCTGTCTTAGGTTAATAATCTTGATGGCATGATACAGGATGATGAAAAAAAATTCTTAAGTCCTGTCTTAGTTTTTGCTTGATGGTAAAAAAGATGGAGAATATAGCTAATTTTTATTTTTGATCTTTTGCCTGAATACAACCTTGGTTTATAACAGTAAGACATTTACTTCATCAGAAATCACTAGTTGCCACATATGCCAACTGCTCAATCTAAATAATACACCGACAGTTATTGCTAAAAATTTTTATCATCAAATCTTAAAAGTATCCTAAAGATTATCTGAAGCACTAACTAGCACCTAATGTGGATTATCTGAAGCACTAATTAGCATCTAATGAGGATTATCTGAAGCACTAATTAGCACCTAATGAGGATAAAATTTACACAAGTTCTTGCTGTTGACAAGGTCTTTACAGAAATGCAGCTTGACCAGGAAAGAAACTGTTCTATGTTGACACACAAAAATGATACTCACAATTATATACATACACAGATGTACACAGTTTATGAACTTTTGCCTCATGATATCTGCACAAAATTACATGTTTTGTTCTGAGTCAGTGGAGAGAATGAGCTTGACTGAAGTATTTTAATACCATATCAATAGAGTTCTTTGCCTGGATTAGGGTATCTAAATAAAACCCAAACACAAATGATGTGATTTTGTGTTTATTACATACTCCCATCAAGCTTTTTGTATATTTAGCATTTGCATCATACAGACTTTTCCTTTATGAAAACCTATGTGCCACAACATCATTAATGTACAGTAAAGAAAGTGAACATATCAAGACAAATGAACATTACAATTTCATATTTTGTGAGAGTATTTAACGTAAATAAACAATATAAACTAAAGTGAAAGAAGTTTCCTTGCTGCTAGATATTTTCTAGATCAAAAGCTATCACATATGCTAAAGTTTTACCGAGTTGACCCTTTTATATGGTGTCCATTCAAAACAACATCCAAATGACAAATCAGGCCACCAAAAAGTACAAAATTTGAATATGATAAAATGCTCAATGTACCATAAGACAACTGCTAAATCTCAAACATTTTAACTAACACACCAGTCATAGGATTCTTTCCATGTTTTCCACAAGCTCATGGATATAAGTGTAATTTATCTCAAGATACAAGCTCTAACCAAGATGGCTCTCAAATTGTCAAACACAAGTCTGCTATCTCCATCCCAGCACAATTGCCCAAGCCAGTCCAAATTAAATTCTTTGCGGTGACACCACATACAAAGCAGCATGGCATCATACCAGTATCACTGTTCCATCAAGGAATTTACAGTCTCAAGGTCGTAAAGTTATCCCAATTAAGCAGCACATAGTTGGTGGTAATTTTTAATGATGTGCTTAAAAACTTCCTGCAATACAAAATAATTTTAATTCTATGTTTACAAACAAGAAAACTGTACAATCTTAAGCTAACCAGATATCAATAGTTTCCGGACTTTACATTAATATAATTACCAGAAGGAAATAACAATCCAACCCTATCTACTCATTCTCAATAGAGGGCATCTCCTCCATATCTTGTTCATAGTCCTCCATACTGGTATCCATGGCAACCATTTCTTCGGATGACCCTTCATTTGCACCCTGGTCGGTCATTTCTGTCTTGCTGTCCCCCTGATCATCCAGCAGCCCCTTAAGGGACTCCTTGTTGTTCTGCCCTGATTCAGGATCCTCACCTGTCAAAATAGCAGTCAATGAATAAGGAAGTATTCCCCCCTTTATCATGCATTTACAGCAGTACCTTTTCCTTTAACCACAATTTTCCTGAGGTATGGGAAAAAACTCTGGACCCTCCTACTCAAAATTTTGCTTATGTTGCTTGGGCTATACGAAAGAGCATCAGACTCTAGAACTCAACCTTTACAAGTGATCTTCCTCAAGCTTTGATATAAGACTATGGAACCTCAGACTCCAAAATCCAAAATCTTCCTCAAGTTCCTTGAGCTATCAGAAAAGACACTGGACCCTGTGACTTAAACCTATCTCAAGTTCCCTGAGCTATCAGAAAAGACACTGGACCCCGCCTCAAGCTGTTAACTCAAGTTCCTTGATCTCTCAGTAAAGACATTATACCTAGGGACTCAAACCTCTGCCTCAAGTTTCCTGAGCAATCAGAAAAGACGTATGACCCTGTGACTCAAAACTTTAACTCAAGTTCTTTGAGCTATCAGAAAAGGGATCAGATCCATTGACTCAAACCATTACCTCAAATTTCTTGAGAGCTATCATAAATGACACTGGACCCTGGGACTCAAACCTCTGCCTTAAGTTTTCTGAGCTATCAGAAAAGACGCTGAAACCAGGGAATCAAACCTTTAACTCTAATTCTTTGAGCTATAAGAAAACCAACTGGACCCTGGGACTCAAATCACTGCCTCAAATTCCTCAAGCAATCAAAAAGATATTGGACACTGGGACTCAAACTATTTCCTCAAGTTCTTTGAGCTTTCAGAAAAGACAATGAACCTTGGGACTCAAACCTCGGATCTTAAGTTCTGGCACATTTTAGAATTTACCAAACCGTACCATATTCCTACAACTTAAACTAAACTCATCTTCAACACGAAAAGAGACTTGACTTTTAAGAGTCATTTAATCAAATTAAAGTCAGACTTAAATTTCAGCCAATCAAAATAATGACTTCTAGACTCGAGTTTCATTCATTTGTTGTTGAAATCCAGACATATTAATTGTGAGTTCAAATAATTTTGAAGAGTTTCACAATTTTGCAGTATGATGGCAAAAATTTGCTTTCTTTGTTCAGATCAATGTACAGTCTGCATATCAGTGGATCAGGTAATCAAGGCTGAAAAGATGGCAAGAATTCAACTGAATAAAATAACACTGTATATTTTACAAAAATCTAAGAGGATAAAGATGCTTGAATAACACCTAATACTGCATTTGATTCAACATGTTCTATTGAAAAAATATAATAAACAAACATATAAACAAAAATAAAAGAAGAAAGTGGTGTGTCACATGTGCCACATTTTATAACATAGCGCAAATTTATCCGACTTGTAAGAACTTAATAAACAAGAGTAACTTGATGGTGCTGACACTCTTTTGTCCAATTTTTTCTTCCTGAACTGAATATGAGCATTTCTTAATTTTAACTGCCAAGTGTTGAAACCAAATCTGACATTCACAAGATTTTTAAATCTGGCTGCAGCAGCCATACTGGATTTAAGATCAACATCATTTTCAGTTAGCACCATTAGAAGACATTTGGTAAAACCGTATACTGATTAGGCCACACCAAAAAAAAGGGCGTTTCCAGTCAGCCAACCATCCCCGTTTTTTTTTCATTGCCAACCCTAGCACTTTTTTACCCCTGGGGTTATTAAAAAAAAACTACCTACCTACCTACCCCCTAATTTAAAACCAGTGCAATAGTAAATATATTTTCTTTTGCTTTACTATCCATTCAGGAGAATTGGTAACATGAAAACCCTATGTTGATATGACCATCAATTCTGATGAAGTAGCAGTAACAAGATTTTAAAGATGGCTGCCAGAGTGGCCATACTGATCAGCACCATTTTCATTCTGGAGTAACTAGATTTCTTGACAAATCTTGAAACGAAAAACCCACGCTGATATCACCATCCATTCAGGAGTAACAATAACAAGTTTTTCAAGATGACTGCAGAGACAGACATACTAGATGTCTGAGCAGAATTATTTTCATTAAGGACCAACTACCAGTAGACCTTTGTATGATTGTGTGTGTACAAGTTTCATGGATATTCTCTAAGTAGTTTAAGCGCAGTAGTGTCCAAGGTCTATAACAGGGAATGCACAGTCCATTTCCTTCAGTCTTAATTTGCCTGTCATTGAAAAAACTTGCTCCTTATTGTGCTGTGACTGAAATCAACCTGACATGGTGACTGATAAAGTAAGTGTAATTGGCCTATTATTCAGTAAGCCATGAGACTGACGAACACATCTTTCATTTACACCTTGTTTAACACTGGTAACCAAGTTAGATCTATCTGACCAATCATAATTCATATGTAGTTTATGAAACCTAACCTTTTCTAGTGGTTGTTATCACTTATAAGTGAGTAAAAGGGAAAGGGGGACGGGGGATGCAAAACTCGTTTAAAAATATTTTAAAATATTAAAATAGCCTTGCCATAAATATTAAAAAATACTGTTGCCAAAAATATATAAAATGCCTTTGCCAAAAATAGTAAAATAGCCCTGAATACACACCCCACTTCATCAGGTGCAGGCTTAGCCTATGATGACAGCATCTTACAGAGATGTATGAAGGGTGATGGCTATGAATAATTTGCATTAAACGATGGAGACTTAGAGAAAATCCATTTAATAGAGTTTGTGCATAAATTGGGGTAAAAATGTTGGAGTAACACAATTCAAACAAAACGATGATCATAGGAAGGGATGAAAAGAGGTTCAGTCCAGATAAAGACTGGATGAGAAAGGTGAATAATAAAAGGGGTTCTAAATGCAAGGACGAAACCAAGCAATTCTCCACCTACAATTATGTCCTACTATAAAGATACCTCCAATGACATTTATAGAGGTAAACCCTGCCTGCACTCCTTCATGTCGTCACTAAGAAAAAATGCAATCATGTATACTACAGTAGCAGGGCATTGTTAAAGCAGGCACTCTATCCTAAAAAAAAATACATACTTGTCATTATTCATTAAAGCCCTGGTACCGTTGATCAAAGAAAAGGGTCCAAACTCGAAATTTTTCGTAATTTAGGCAACTTTCACTGAATTCCATCAAATAGTTCTCAACTTTTTCACTGTTACCACCCAAACATACTCACACACATATACCTGCATGCAATTGATTTCAATACCTACCTCCACTATGGTGGTCTGCACCAAAAATATTAATCAGGTTTTGCAGATCCAACCTTCCTTACCGTTTAACTTATGCTACAGAATTATTTGATCATATAGTCTCTTCAGTCAATTTTAATCTTGCTTTATTGTAAATCATTTTTCTACTATGCAGTGGGTAATGCTTAGTTTTCTGATATTTAAGAAGTTCTGGAGATTTAATTTTGCAAGTACGTTACCACTTGTGTATCCAATTTCTTAAATACCTGTATATAAATAAGCATTTCCAATTTCTTAAATACCTGTATATAAATAAGCATTTCCAATTTCTTAAACACCATATAAATATGTGTATCCAATTTCTTAAACACCTGTATATAAATCTGTGGCTATTAAATTTGCAAGTGCAAACTTAGCCAATATTTAGACAACACACAACCTAGAATTAACAATTTGCAGTTAACTGCCTGACTGGTGTACATTTTGAAACTTAAATTAGAACTAGCAGTAGTGGGTGCATAACAAACAGTCCCAATCTCTACCTTTTGCAGTTAACTCAGTTTTATGTTGTCCGTCTTGAAACAGAATCTAGAGGTCATAATGATGGGTGCTTTACAATGGCTCCTGTTCTCTAAAATTTGTTGATGACTCCAGTTGACTGGGGTACCTTTTTTGAAACTAAAGCTAGCAGTAATGGGTCTATTGCAGAGGGTCTTGCTGTCTATGATTTGCTGTCATATTTACTTGATCAGGGTACATTTTCAAATTTAAACTAGACCTAGTAGTGATTTTTGCTTTACAAATAGCTCAATTATTTACAATTTGCTGGGCAGAGCTTTAAACAGAACTTCTGTTGGAAAACAAAAGTTTTGAAAAGATGGGCATTTAGGGATCAAAAGTATTCCAAATGATGACACAGAATGCTGGAAATCCAAAGTCGTTAAAGTTTTTATCAACATAAAGGTGCAAGACAAATCTGACTGAAATGTAATATTTCAAAGTAAAGTTACACTGTGGAATCTCATCAACAAAAAGGTGCATGAAAACTGACTGAACTGTTGAATCTCATCAACATAAAAAAGTTATGCTATGGAAAGCAAAGTTAGGTCATGTATTCAAGGGCTACAACTCTTTAAAATGATTGCGTGAAACACCTGAAATTCATCTCATTCAGGGTCTCATCCATATAGCTTCATGTCAAATTTGGTTCAAATGCAACAAAGCTTCGTAAAGTTATGCTACAGAAAACCAGTCATTAGGATGCAGCAGCCATAATTCCTCTAAATGTTGCAAAATGTGGAAACCAGAATCACACAAGGTCTCGTCAATTTGAAGCAACATGCCAAATTTGGCTGAAATGCAACAAAGTTTACTAAAGTTATGATGCAGAAACCAAAGTAGCACTTCACCTATTCAATGATATCCAGTTATGTGTAATGGTTGTTGTTGTTGTTGTTGTTGTTGTGGGACTTAACACCATTTTTCAGCACACGATAGGCTATACATGGCGGCCAGTATTAATGGTGGAGGAAGAAACTGGGAAATCCACGGAAAGAACCACCGAACCACGAGAAGCTACTGGCAAGCTTTCTCACATATCCACATTCGCCGAAGTAATGGTTGTAGAGCTTGGTTGGTTACAAGAAGTGTGAATGGTTGGACAGATTGACAGACAGACCAAAATGTGCTCCTGCATCTAATTGCTGGTCCCTAAAAAGGAACATTTTAGTTTATAGTATACTATAGTATTCACATTCATTTCTTGTTTGTTTGTACCCTCTCCCCCCCCCCACTTAAAAAAAACATACCGCATCAAGGATATTAATTTTTTTTTTAAAAACATGGTCACTTCATTCTCAATTTATACTACCCAATTTTCACCATGGGGTCCCAGACTTTGTCAACTTGCCAGTGTTTTTAATCAAACAGGAGTTTCTTTAGTAATAATGGTTGCCATATTTGCATGTGTGGGTCTCTGTTTTCAACCAACAGATGCTATGTAGTTCACCATCTTTAATAATCTCAAAAATTCTGAACATTTTTAAGCTATATCTCTTTGATCACATGTATACAAAAATTCCTCCTTTTTATTTGTTCAATTTACTTTAGAAATATTAAAACCTGACATTGCAAATATTGGACAAAGACAACACAGTTTTTATTGAAATATACTATTCCAGAAACCAGGAAAGGACAATGCGCAGTCTGTATACTTGTTCAGTTCGAAAGGTAAATAAGTTGAAGTGTTAAGGACTTCCTGGAGACAATCAGGTTAGTAATTATAAATTGATGAATGAAATGAGCAAGTTTTATGCATTTTTTTATATCCTTGATGCTTTTTGTTTTAAAACATGGAAGGGGGTGCAAACAAACAGGAGAGTGTGCAAATACTATTGTTATCATCAATGTTAATGCTTTTGATAAAATAAAGTTCAGTACTTTAAAATTACACATGCTATTAACAGAATGAGTTGATCAAGAAAACCAGTGCAAGTGAAAGATGGTGAATAATTTACTGCCATGAGGTTAAGCATGTTCACTTGCAACAAGGATCCATAGAGCATTTTATTTCAATAGCTAAGACTTAACCAAAATACAGCTTCCTCTCGGAAAAGAGAGATCCAAGTCAGCCTAGTTCATGTATTACTTGTATGAACTTGCTTGTTTGTACCAATTTCACTCAACACATCAATTAAAAACCCCTTCTCTCAAACACAAACCTCCAAGATTAAAGAACCAAGCTAGCCAGTTTTTAAATGAAACAATGAATATGCCCAAATGTCACTATAATGTCAAGTCACAAACCACAATACCCAATACTGGTAGAATTAATTCTGTGCTGACTGGGAAAAAAATCATAAGATAATGTACATCAGAATACTAGTATTTCATTTGCTACTAAATTTTTACCCCATTTCCCCTCTGATGTCAGTAAGTCATTTAGAAAAAAAAACACTGAATGAAGTGTCAATAATAGCACAAAACCAAATACTGGCAAAAAGCAAAAGATGAAGTCCTGTAAAAAAAAGAATACAGCGAAATAGAAACAATCTGAACTAGGGTAGCATCACTTGCACCTGCTGATCCCAACACTGTAAACTTGGTGACTAAAGCACATTTAAGAAACAGCTGATTCCAATGATTAATCTTATCTACCGACAAGCAACATGTGTCTGTATTAAAAGAAACCCAAGAGACTGGCTGCATATTGACTGTTATGCCTAAAATGAATATGAACTGTACGCATGCCATCCTTGAAATCAGTGATGCTTCTAAATACTGACTTTTTATTTTAACAAGTTTCTGAAAAAGAACAGTGTTTGAGCACTTTTTCAACACTATGGAAAAGACTTTTTTTGTCTCTGCATGTGAGATGGAAGTGTTCATTCAATCCTTATTGACAATACTGTCAAAATCAATGCATTTACAATACTTACAAAATAAATAAAAACTGGAGATGGAAGCCAAGAAAAATATCAAAACTTATTACTTTTTACCCTGCACTCATCGGCTTTATGTAGGATTTGAAACTGTCATAAACCTGAAGCATAATAAAATAATCATCATGACAAATGTCAAATTTTATTACCCTTCCATCATAAAACATATCAAATATTACCACCCTTCCCCTGAAAGCAGCATAGATCATCATAAAACATAATGTCAAATGTTACCACCCTTTCCTCTGAAAGCAACATTGATGGAGTTTAGGTAATGGAATATTTGACTTGTAGCTCCTCTACCCTGTGGGCCCCAAGCCAAACTTGTGGCAGAGCCCAACCCTTCACTTATGCACCCCCTCATCTCCCATCTCAACAACTCATATGCCCACCGCCACTCCATCCCACAGATGCACAGTCCCTTCATCCCCTCCACCCCACATTTCATCAGCTTCTCCAATCCATGGGTCCCAAGTATCCTTTCATACTAAGTTGAAACATGATGCCCTATATGATCTCCCTTCTGATATTCATTGTAAAGTTCTGGTTACTCACCCTCTATGATCTATCTTCTTAAATCATTGCATAAAAGTCAGGTTACTTTGAAACATGATGCCCTCAGGTTCCTTGAAACATTATGCCCTCTATGATCTCCTTTCTTAAATCACTGTATGTTTAGATTACTTGAAACATGATACCCAATATGATCCCTTCTTAAATCATTGTACATAGACTTCAGATTATCAGAACCACCTGATACATGGAGGATTACGGACAGGCAGACAGATGGATGCAACCTATCACAATTTACTTGCAAATGTTAGAATATCATGACAGAAGCCTGTCCCATGAAACCTGAAACTGAACCATAACATTACACAGTATGACAAGATGACAAGATGGTTAAGTGGCCTATTTCTGCTATTATGTTTAAAACCTGTGAACAAATCTGATTTCATTATTTCAGAATGACAGCCTGATAGGAAGTGTGAAACCAGTTAACAAGTCCAATTTCATAATTACAGAATAACAGCCTGTTAGGAAATGTAAAACCAGTTTCAAGTCCAATTTCATTCATTTCAGAATAAGAGCCTGATAGGAAACATAAAATCCTGAGAACAAGTCCAATTTCCTCATTTTAGAATAAAAGCCTAATAGGAAACTTACAACAAATGAACAAGTCTGATTTTCATCACTTCAGAATAACAGATTGATAGGAAACTTAAAACTCCAAAAAGATTCAATGGATTGCCAAAATCATCTGAAAGGTACCTTTCCTGTGGACCATTAAATGACATAAATGACCATATTGTGAAAATGTAAAAAAAACAAACTGGGAATCATTTCTGTTATCCAACACTCTTAAGTCAATGCTCTATGGCATTCAAAGTTCACATTGCTGGTACACGGTAAAGTAGGTAATAAAAATCGCCAATGTTGCAAAATAATCTTGTGTGACATCAACACGTGTCAGTATGATCACAAGTAATGAATAGATAGAGAAATAATTCACTTAGCCTACTTTTCTCCAAGTTTGGCTTCTTTAAAAACATGTTTCTTTATATTTTATGAAATATTTTGGGAAGCTATTACAGACCAAGTCACAGTGACTTACTTTCTGCGACAGACCAGTCCAAAATATGTAAAAATAAATATTATACTAAAGCACTGGGAAGTTACATAGCCAAAAGGTCACAATGACCTACTTAAATGGCTTTGTAAACTCCACAGTTTCCAGCAAGGTAATATTGTGGGGATGGATATCAAATGTTCCATGATTTTGTGTACAACTCTTCTCAGCTTAAACTGCACTATTTTTAACACCATATCCGACATGTAAATTGCAATTTTTATTTCTTTTTAAAAAGCTGAAAAGTAAAAATGAAAATCCTGAACACATGTACCTCTGAAAAAAATACATCTGTAATCATGTTGGACCAAACAGAGAACTTTTCCCTGATATTTCACATGTGTAAAAATCCCTCAAAGCAGGGAATTCCTGTACTACTGAAAAATTGAAGCTTTAGAGTTGAAGCAAACAAAATGAAAGTGAAAGTAAATTGTTGTGAATGGTGTCAGTTTTCTTCATCTTTAGAAGGATGCATAAGAAACACACGGCACACATGAGAATTAGCAAATGGCAAATACATGTACATGTGATGAATTGATGAACATGAAAACTGCATACTTGTCTCTTGTATAGCAAGCTTGTCAGTTTAACTATGGCCCTTAATTCTGAATGAGAACGAAATTACTTTGAAAAACCAGTTTGACTGATGACTATAGATTTGATATTTAAGTTTCAACAATACATTACTGTCAAAACAATATTGTTTACCAGTATGTAAGAGTGATATTGTTTACCAGTAAAGAGTTGTTAAACATGAACATGTAAAATTCATTTATATCAAGAATTACATGTGAATTTCTGTGGAATTGGCAAAACTGAATCAACAGTTTGACAAATATGCTAACCTAATCAGCCTATGATTTCTGTCCATTAATAGATGTGACCCTCTAGGTAAAATTAAATTTTTGGTCAAATCTGGGAAAATCTACTTAAAAATGTCAGTCAGCTCAACTGAACGTAAGATCTATATGACCACCTGATTAGGCCTAATGTGCCTCTCACCCCATTAAGTGAATTTAGACTATTCTGTTATAATTCATGGAACAGTCTATTACAGTATTGCAGGGGTGAAAGGCTGTACTGAAAGCCTGGCATGGAGAGACAAGGAGAGGTGATGATTAAGGGAGGATTTGAACCTGGCTTGAATTGGCAGAGGTCAAAGTTCAAATCTGATACCAGATGTCAAAGGGGGCAAAATGAACCCTTTAGATACTGCTGTAAACCAAGAAATATTTACAGCAAATAAACCTTGTAAATTTTGCCTTTTTAACATTATGTAGAATTATTTAACAGAAAACGCACTTTCACGAGTCTAGTGAGTAATGACAGAAATGTTAAAGTTGTAATTTCTGAAACAAGTTTATTTTCACAAACCTCCAAAATATTTCTTGGTTTATAGTTTTCAAATTTCTCCAAAAGTAGTTTCCCTGATTAAGATACTATTTGCAAAGAACCAGATTGAACTTTGAACACTTTGAAGAGAAACAACACAGATATGAACACATATTAATAACAAATAAATACATACATACATACATACACAAGCACATAAAAAATCAAATCTCTATTTCTCATCATATGACCTACAAACACTTATCAGTCAAATGTAAAAAAATGCCAATTTGTATTCTCTAGTCATATGACTTGCATATGAAAAGTGTTACAAGACAATTGTCAGCAGGAGTGGATTTTTCTTGTGGCTAGTTCAAGTTTCTAGAGCTAGTTAAAAATGTTATCTTTCAAATTATAGTTGTTAACATCATTCTGAACAAATGTTCTCAAAAACTCTAAAGTTACCCATATAAATATGTCATTAATGAAATACAACAATGACAGATTTTTAAATTTGCCTAGTATATATATATATATATATATATATATATATATATATATATACACACACACTTAAAAAGAAATACGAGATTTGATTTGCATAGCACTAAAATAAAAAACTGCTTTTCTGAGGCAAATATTTAGATCAAATCATATTACATACAACATTTCAAAGCAACTAAACAACAAGGGTCCAAATCACAAAAGGAATGAACCAAAACTTAAGATTTCAAATGGATGCATGTACTTTCCATCCCCTGTATAAATTATATCGCGGAATTGAAATACAACCCATCCACCCATAAACCTACACAACTGGCAATGCAATGTACATATCAACCTATGTACACACATCTTTGTTCCATTATACATCAATGTTTCTTAGCTCTGCCTTACTTCCTAGTGTTAGGCTATTTATGCAAATTTTTAATTTGAACATTTCTTCACAAGATAAAGTGACTGCAATAATATTTTTTTTCCTTCAGTTTTATTTATCTCTTGGAAATTTTTTAAAAAACACTTTTATTGGACCAATTTTCCTTATTTTTCAATAAATTATCTTAAATCAATGAAAATCAACCAGTTTGTATCCATGTGGTTCACAAATTCATGTAAAACTTGTTATTCTCTTTTTAACCCTCATTAGTGGATACTGCAAAGAAACAAGTATTGGTATTTTCTAGTCAGTAATATCTGTTTCAATTCTACTTGCCAGTTTAAGTGTAACTTTTTGTTTCAATTCTACTTGCCTGTTTAAGCGTATCTTTGAGTTTCAATACTACTTGCCAGTGTAAGTTTATCTCTGTGTATCAATTCTACTTACCAGTTTAAGTGTATCTTCGTGTTGCAATTCTACTTGCCAGTGTAAGTTTATCTCTGTGTATCAATTCTACTTACCAGTTTAAATGTATCTTCGTGTTGCAATTCTACTTACCAGTTTAAGTGTCTCTTTGTGTTTCAATTCCAGTATCATTGTGTTTTAATACTACTCGTCCATTTAAGCGAGTCAGGTGTGGAACAGGCTGAATGCAAGCTATTGCATATCATATGAGGCAACTAATGACAGCAACCATTTTGCACTGGGACATATCTCATGATTTTCCAAATGACATGGTAATGAACTTTTATATATAAAAAATTGAACTTTGAATTATATGAATTTTACCCTTTTGGGCTTGATCTTTGTTCTGTGCACCTTTCTGGGGATACCTAACTTACTCAGCATTTATTAATAGTATCCAGGATTGTGCTAATGTGACATATATTATCTTTAACATTTTTGGGGGTGGGATGGTTGATGGGGCTTCAAAAAGTACAGCATTTAGCACCCAAACACTATGTTTTCTTTTTACACTTTAGTGTAATTTTGAGTGGTCTGTGGTTTGGACCAGGAATATATCACAAGATGCATAAGAAATTTAGGATTAGAATTACTGAATTGTCTGCAACTTTTCATACCTATGTGTGTACAGATAATTATATTTATTAACAATTTCAATTGTCAGATGATTCTAATTCAAACTTATTTTAAAAAATCTAATGATAAAAACAGTCTCAAAAATATAATTATGGAAGTACTGACTGATGGTATAAAAGTTTACAGGGTATGACAAATTACAGACAGTACAGCAGTAAGAGGTGACATCAGTCTAGAAAAGAGATTACCATAGGCAGCAGAAAGTAACAGCAGCTGACCTATTGTTATTAACTCTGTGAATACATCTATGTGACTGTGGTGGATATTTGGAATTTATCGGAAATAGTTGCTCTTTGTAAGCACTTGTTGCAACAAGTGATAATTCGGAGAAGTATGACAGCATTTATTCCAGAATAGCGAACATGCAATACATGCCTGGATAGAACACAAGCTGATTTGACATTTCAATAGGGAAAAAAAGTAGTGAGGAACTCTTTTTGTTGGCCTGAAGCCACAAGTGCTGTTGTGGAGTTTCAATTATTAAATACAAAATTCAGTAAATTCCAAAATATGAGGCAAAAATGCCCAAAAATATGTAACCCTAGCGTTCAGTGTTTTTTCAAAGATGTGTCTGAATTCCAACAGTAGAAGTAAAATAGACCTAAATATGCCACATAAAAATAAAATGGTAAGAAAATGTCTTGTTTAATATTGTGATGGCAAAATGTCTGGTTGACAATTGATGGTGAAACAAATCTTACCTACATGAGGAAATTTTATATTTAGAAACTTCCAAAACAAGTGATTTTGGAGAAAAAAATTGAAACTTTACACACACCTGAAGATTTTGTTTTATTGTTTATTTCAACTTAAACTGTGAAAACCATAAAAGTTCTTGCATATACCCCTCTCTAAAGTACCTTACTAAAATTGTCAAAAAAATCTTTACTGTTGTTTGAAAATAATTACTGTGAAAACAGTCAACAACTTATGACAGGTATTCAGAATGACATGGTATGACAGGTTACAAGGTTTTTCTAATAGGTGTTCAGCATGGCAGGGTGTACTAGATTACATGGTTTATCTGACAGGTGTTCAGCATGGCAGGGTGTAATAGATTGGTTACATGGTTTATCTGACAGGTGTTCAGCATGGCAGGGTGTAATAGATTGGTTACATGGTTTACCAGTGAAAGGCATTGTGAAAGCGCAAAAAGCTGGGGTGGGGTGGGGGTGGGTGATGTGGGGTTGATGTGACATATGGTGATAGATTAGTCATCATTAAGTAACTACATAAATGACAAAGGTAATCTCAAAGTTAGAGCATCTTCACACCAACCTCCTCAAGTGTTATCAATCATTACTGTAAAGCACATATTTAATTAACCACTTGGTACCAACAAAATTACCTCATTACACCCAATTTTTAAATATTATTACGGTAAATATATATAAATGATTCATTTGAGTTCACTGCATAATGTCAAATATTCTTACATTTGCACAGTGTTTTACTGTACTCTGTACAGAGTACGTTTCATCCTTAGTGTCAAATTATTGTATACTGTACTATTTACCTGTACACTGTATCAAGTTCACTTCATACTAAATGTCACACCTGTCTTAAAAGACCGCTACAGTGAGAGACTACTTGTCTTAAGAGACCAGCTTCTCACTGAAGACTTTTTGATTATAAAGTGTTATGACTTGACATGAGCGACCATGAATTACTGGCAGATCAGGTGACCTTTCAAGACAGCTTTTACATTAACTGCAATTTCGATGTGCAATAATTTTTTGGGTAATATGTTTTACTGTTTATTATACTGAGTCCACTGCATATCAGATGTCCTATAATCATATATTTGTACTGTGTTTACTGTACACTGTATTGAGTTTACATCACAATAAATGTCCAATAATTGTATAATTGTAGTTTAACTGTATAATATACTGAGTTAACTTCATACTAGATGTCCAATAATTGTATATTTGTACTATTTTACTGTATGCAATATAGAGTTCACTTCTTATTAGATGCCAAATAATCATATATTTATGGCTTGCCTTACTGTATGTAATACCAAGTTCACTTCATACTAGATGTCCAATAATCATATATTTATGCCTTGCTTTACTGTAATCAATAGAGTTCACTTCATACTAGATGTCATAAAAAGTACTATAAGCAAAATTTTCAACTAGGAAAAATTGTTTTCCTCAGGTACCAGTCATAACTGTGCAAAAAATAAGCATCATAAATACAAAACATCACCAACAACCAACTAAAATCGATTAAAAAAACCCCTTTAAGACCAATTTTGTCATCTTGTCAAAATTTTGAGTTAAAATGCTCCCTCATAAGTGATTTGCAAGAAATTCTTATGGAGTATAACATGTAAAATGTTGGAGTATACAACTTTTTAATAGACTGATAATTATACACAGCTAAACTTTCAAGCAATCCAAAATGCCTTAAAACCATATAGGTAGGCATGCATTCTTTTTTACTACTCTTAGCCGAATATCTATACCCAAGGGACACTACATACAAGAGTTCAGGAATGTTTACCATGTCCTAACTGTCCATACAATAATGAGTATTTAACAAGACTGTTGTGAATGGCATAACATATACATGGACCATGTTAATAGCCCCAAGTATGGATAACTGAATTAGATAATGGAACTATTTTGTGCAGAAACCATTTTTCTTCTTTCAGTCACAGTGACCTTGTTCTCTGACCTTCTGACTCCAAGATAAATAGGCTTCATTCTAACCCTAAATGCAAGCCATCCACAAAGTTTTGTCCAGGTCTGAATGTAGAACTAAACTTATCAGCCAGTGACATTGACATCCGACCTTTAGACACCACAAGCAATAGGCTTCTTCTTTACCCTAAGAACAAACTACTGATAAAGTTTCGTAAGTGAAATTTGTAGAAAATTCAAGTTATCGTGCAGAAACCATTTTTCTTGTTTCATTGACAGTGATCTTGACCTCTGACCTATTGATCCTAAAATCAACAGGGTTCTCCCCATCTTCAAGTGCAAGCTACTGACGAAGTTTAAGTGTACATGGTGGACAACTCGAGTCACTGTGCAGAAACCAAATTAGGTGGATGGATGGACACCAGAAAATATCATTTTTCTTGTGGCAGGCATAAAAATCAGCTTATACTAAATGTCATACTCCTCTTACTGAACACTCAAAAAAAAAGTATATGTCGACTAATTAATTTTTTCATTATGACACAATTACTGACATCACATCAGGTTTCCACAACAGAAAGTACATATATGTAACTAATATACAGCAAGTTGTAACTGCCAAGGATTTTCCAACATTTCATATACATTTTGTTGACTTTATCATTTTAATTTACAGACCTGTTGTAATTACTGAAACTGTACAGGAATTGTTATTTTTCATTATTAAGCGTGATGTCACAACTACTTTATTTCAGATCCAGCCTCTCACTTAATTCATAGTGCTACAATCCGTAGGTAAAAAGTGACGTTATAACATAATGATCATGATCATGCAATTTTGACCTGCACAGTGGACACATATTTTACCAAAAAGCACACTATCGTAAACCCTTCAAACAATTTCAGCAACAAAACAGTAGCCCCAGAATTCTTACAAAATGTCCTGAAAACATTTATTTCGGTATCACACATATTAACATAATCAAAAGTGTACTTCAGTGTTTCTGAAAAACTGACATTGATGATAAAAAGAACCACCAAGTTTGTAATGAAAACTGTCTCTCACCTTGTTTTAAATCCATTCTGACCTCTGACTTCCTTGATAAAAAATAAATGGAGAGGATAATTAATACTTTATGACCATAGCTCAATACCAAACCCAGTTTGAATATCCTAAACCAATTAACCATCAGTGAAGTTTGAATGAAATTACCAGCCAGGCCCAAGCATGCCTTTTTAAACAGCTACTTTTGCACAACCAGTCCTGTAACCTTTTTACCATCAACCACTTCTCTAGATGAAACATGGCATGAAACATGCAATCTTTCTTTGACAACCACACCAAATCTGATTAGAATTACATTTTCAATCCCTCTCATTTAGTGGTTGTAAAACTGGTAGTTGTTCTTTCAGCTGAGAAGTACATTTATGAGAAAGTGAAAATGCATTTTTCTAGATGTAACAAATTATATGAACAAACAATTACAAAAAATTAATTTTAGAAAAGTCTACAATGCCAATGTTTATAATGGCACATATTTTATAAGTGACATTGTGGGAGAGGAATTGAAAATTTGGTTTCAACAAGTCAGATCCAGAACCATTGTTAGATTTGGAAGAAACATGTGGGGTAAAGAATTTGTTAGTAAATCTTCTTTATCAAAGAACCACTACAACTGAACACAGATCTATTATTCTTCTCAAACAAATCAACCAAAACAATAATCATGTTCACTGTGAAGAAGCACACAACAAAGTCATGTCTTTTCTACACTAAAAACTGCACTAACATTTTCAAGCCATTCTTCAGGCTTTAACTGCAAACAGTCTTCAATATCAGTGTACACATGCATCCCCTTTGTAGGCTATAAATTTAGGAATTGCATATCTTATTATGAAAACTTTCACACTGAAGTTTTTGTATCTTTCCACCCTGTAGTTGATGCTTTACTTTTTATGTATTTTCACTACTGAGAAACTGGTTCATTCAGTACTTGAAGCAACCAAAATTTTTACACTTGGCTTGTAAGCCAGAATGGACGTAAAATGCATTACTAGAGGATTTGGCTGGCCTTAGTTTTTCAGCTGCAATAGACCAGGTTCGGGGATAAGCTGGGACTAGTATAAAAGGTTCATTGAATTTTAACTGTCTAATATTCACACAAACATTACTCTTTCTCTATTGCCCGAACAGCAAACTTGTGCACTGTGCTTAGAGCTAATCCGACACAGATTTTTAAGGAAAGCTTGCAATTTATTGGAATCTAAAGACTTAGTAAATAGTTTCATCATGAACTATGACTGTGAAAATAGGATCTTGCTTGTAGAAAGAACCACCAAATTTATTTGAAGAAAAAAGATATCTGTCAATATTCTGTCCTACAGTAAGTTCTAAGGACCTCCAAATGTGTTAGATACAAAATATCTTTTAAAAGTTGTGATGGTTTGTCCAAGTGTGAATAATGTTAAGTCTTTGTATGATGGACTGTCCAAGTCTGAGTGTTGTTAAATACTTCTATGATGGACTGTCCAAGTCTGAATACCTGTTAAGTACATGTATGATGGACTGTCCAAATCTGAATAATGTGAAGTACTTGTATGATGGACTGTCCAAGTCTGAGTACTGTTAAGTCCTTGTATGATGGACTGTCCAAGTCTGAGTGCTGTTAAATACTTCTATGATGGACTGTCCAAGTCTGAATACCTGTTAAGTACATGTATGATGGACTGTCCAAGTCGGAATAATGTTAAGTCCTTGTATGGTGGACTGTCCAAGTCTGAGTACTGTTAAATACTTGTATGATGGACTGTCCAAGTCTGAATAATGTTAAATCCTTGTATGATGGACTGTCTAAATCTGAGTACTGTTAAATACTTGTCTGATGGACTGTCCAAGTCTGAATAATGTTAAATCCTTGTATGATGGACTGTCTAAATCTGAGTACTGTTAAATACTTGTATGATGGACTGTCCAAGTCTGAACAATGTTAAGTCCTTGTATGATGGACTGTCCAAGTCTGAGTACTGTTAAATACTTGTATGATGGACTGTCCAAGTCTGAATAATGTTAAATCCTTGTATGATGGACTGTCTAAATCTGAGTACTGTTAAATACTTGTATGATGGACTGTCCAAGTCTGAATACTAGTTGGTGTGCATATGTGATGGACTGTTCAAGTCTGAGTACTGTTAGATACTTGCATGATGGACTGTCCAAGTCTGAATACTAGTTGGTGTGCATATGATGGATTATCCATGTCTGAAGACTGTTTAATGCATTTATGATGACTGTCCAAGAATGAATACTATTTAATGCAAGTATAATAGATTGTCCAAGTCCAAATTCTGGTAAGTGCATGTATTTTGTTTTTTATGATATTGCAATTGAACAGAAAGTACAATCAACATTTTCCTAGAGTTGGTATTTTTCACCACAGCTAAAACAAATGTGAGGTTGTAAGTAACATTACAACATTACAATAATCATCCTGTTATGGCACAAAAGTTGATGCAAATTTTCTCACTTTCCTTTATCAACTAAGCTTTTTGTCAAATTAAGACAAAATGTCAAACAAGAAACTTGAATATTTTCAAGCATCTGTTTTTTAGGAGTCCAAAATTTCAGTTTAATTCAGAATACTAATTTATATGTAGGTCTTATCCCGTCTCTTACAACACAAGTGCCTAAAGTTTAAAAAATTTTCTTATCTCAAAATGATTAGTGCATCTCAGTAATTAGCTATTATTATTAAATAAATTACATTTTTACAATTTCTGCTAATCAGACTCCTATTTTTATTTGATGAAAATGGCAGGAACGAGACAAGATGAATTGGTGTGTCTCTATAACTCAGTGCTGAGAGACCCCGACTCTCAGAAGTGTGACACAATATGCTTGATATTCCTCACTTTTTCCAAACTGGACTGGGTCTTATCATGGGCCAAAGTCTAATGAAAAAACCAGTGAATTTAAGCTTGTTAAAACAAGGGCCAAGTTTCTCTCACTTTTCAAGGCAACAATTTACTGGGTTTGCTTGCAACAATTTTGAACAGAAGGAAAAATATCTATATTAAGTGACACAAAAGAACAACCATTTCTCACATAGTTTTATGTCAGTTACTTGACACACTGTTGCCATGAAAACACTGGATAAAAAGTGACTATCAGATAAACAGATTTAATATATAAAAGAAATTTAAGAAATGTCTCCCATTGGTGTTGTCAATAAACAGATGCCAGAGAAATGAGTCTAGACTGTATACAATAAAAGAATTTCAGAAGAGGAAAAAAATGTCAGACAAAATTGTGATGTATTGCAAATTCTACCCATATGACTTTTGAGAAGATGACGGATGCGAGTGTGGTTAATGATACTGTCATTACTAGCTTTCATGAAGATTTAAGTTCTAATCAAATAAACCATCCATTCTTTTTTAATGGTGTTGGTGCTAGCCATGTTTAACTGTAATGCAAAAAACAAAAAAAAAAAAATTAACTTTTGGTTCATTTTTTCTTCTGCTTCCTCTTACTTGCTGCCAAACATGCACCTTCTGAAGGCGACCAAGATAAACAATTGAACAAAATGCATGTCACAACAATGAAAAAGGACATTCCAATTCAAGACATCAAGCATAAAGAATGTGTTTCTGATTTACTCTAACCTTAATCAAAATCATGGTACTTACAAATATATTTGTACTGTGCAGCAATTTACAATTTCATGACAATCATTTCAATTATAAAGATATTAGAACCTGATGCACATTTAGGACAACAGATCTGCACAAATATATTTCATGGAAAAAAAGAAGAATAATGCAAGATAGTTTTCAATTAATTTGCAAATATCTGATGCTGCAAATAAGCCACCTTCACTATATTCATAAAAACACACACCCACCAAATGTATGGTCTTTCTTGTATCTAACAGATATCCTCTAATGTACAGTACACACTGATGCAACAAGACGATGCAAATTTATAGCTTTGACATTATTCTAAATAAAATTTAAACAACTTTTCTTTAATTGTAGGTCGATGAACGTTCCATAAACTATAATGATAAAAATGATTGATTATTACTACCGGGATAACAAAAACTATACTATACTCCGAAGTAGTAAAATATACATGTAGTTACTGTAAATGAAATTATATTTCAAAATAAAACTGTGATCTCCACGCCTGTGATAATGTAATCACTAACAAGGTACAAATCTGGAATTTGCTCCAAACTGATTAGTTCACTGACAGTCACCACCTGATGTGAAAATAATTAGTTTACTGCCAATCACCACTTTATGTGAAAATGGTTAGTTCACTGCCAGTGACTGCCTGATGTAAAAATAGTTCAGTGCAATCACCACCTGATGTGAAAATTAGTTCAGTGCAAATCACTACTTCATGTGAAAATAATTAATTCACTGCAAATCACCACCTGATGTGAAAATGGTTAGTTCAGTGCCAATCACCACATAATGTGAAACTGATTAGTTCAGTGCCAATCACCACCTGATGTAAAAAGATTAGTTCACTTTTGATCATTACCTAATGTTTAAGATACTGACTTATTCAGAAGACACATTCTTTGGATATTTTACAACATCACATGCAATGCACTCCTGTACACATACCTATGTTACTGACAAAGTCTCCATTTCTCCCTAAGAAACTGTTCACCTTGGCATGTTCCTATCATTAAAACACTTAAACTGGTAATGCCAGGGCCACATACAGTTTAATATCCATTTACTCCACCCAGAATATGCCAAGTTTAGGTCATCCAAAATGGAAAGGGTCCCGCTAACTTTCACTCTCAATAGTACAGTTTCATTCCTGAAAAACCCAAAGGTTATTGAAGTCTTCCTGAAACTTTTACAGTCAAAGCTCACTTAAGTTGCCAGAAACTGAAGTACCATCTATAATTGCTTATAAGTCATGTCCAACTGCACACAACAAAGATCCTGATCTTCTGTGTCCTAATACACCTGCAGATCAGGGTCTATGTAGTCTGTTCTACTGATTACTCCTAACAAACTGCACAGATCCAGGTCTGCTGGCACATTATGTGTCGGCAAATCTGGGTCTGTGCAGTTTGCAGTTGGACTCATCTTATAGGTGAGGATATATGGTA
Source organism: Megalonaias nervosa (assembly GCA_016617855.1). NCBI lineage: Eukaryota > Metazoa > Mollusca > Bivalvia > Unionida > Unionidae > Megalonaias > Megalonaias nervosa. The sequence continues at coordinate 39,590 of JAECUM010000153.1, read as the reverse complement.
TCTGAATCTGTACGACTTGTGTTGGACGAGTCACTACTTTATGGCAGGATTGATCTCACCCACCCACTCAATCCCTACATTTGTTACCCATCCAATCACCCACCCAATCCCAACATATTGGTACTCATTTACAGGAGAACGGCTGTGTCAATTTGGGTAATATATTCCATCTAGTACATCTAATGTTTTGCTTTGTCATCAACATAAGCTGTATTAAAAGTGCAGAAAAAGAAGTGAAATAATCATTCATAAAACAAAAACGATTGTCATTGATATCAAAAAGAAGGGATAGGGTTAATCAACAAAGAGCTTGCCCATGGTAGCTGGTAGATGTTAGCATACAACTAAACTCTGGGTATTAGGGTTTGTTAACATCAAAATGGATAATAACATGCTCTTGCCAGAAACTAGAGTGAAGATAATGTGATTCAAATCCTGACTTAAGGTAACTGCATTTATCCAAATTCTAGCCTGTTCCACTGGAGAGCAGCATGGAGTAAATTCCACACAAATTTTACATTCAGTCTGCTTCTTTGGATCCACAAGTGACATGGGTTTCCATTCCTCACAATTTCACTTTCAAAAAAGTTATTTTGGGATAGGCAAGAATTTGGAACAGTGCAGACATTGTTAATTCTGTTGCTACTATTAAACTGATAATGGTTATTGTAGCTTGATCCAGATAGCCTGTCCTTGCATGAAAAATGCTTCTACTTCAACAATATCAAATTTTGTTTAAATTATTCACACACATTAAATGTATTAAGTTTGTACCATATATACGACCCCGAAACATTAAGTTTGGAAAGGTGTGATTTCAGTTTAAAATACATGTACAACCTGTAAAATTCTTTTTATTCTCTTTATCTCTTTGCTGGAAGAATTCTTCACAAACTAATAGTCAGAAAGTCATATGTAATGAATTGTATGAAGATGAAATCCTAGGTAAATCCCAGATAAAGGCATGGAGAAAGTATGTGACAAATAGCCATACATATCCTATAGTCACCTTACTGAAAATTTTTTACTTACATGGAAGAATGTATGGTTAGATATTTTTAAATTGTCAAAAAGTTCCTGAGAAATAATGTGTTAAAAGATGAGTTTGGAATTAACACGAAGGCATCATACTTCTCCTTTGATGAAAGTTTGGCTATTGGTGTTATTCCTTGAGCTACAAAATACACATCCAATATAATACAATAAAAATCTTGTCATTAAATTGACGATCATTTTACAACTCTTGAAATCCAAAATTCACTTCCTGAAAGCTAAAAATGTTGCACAAAATAATTTACAATGCATGAAGGACAAGCCATCTAGATCTCAATATTCTGCAATAAACTCTCCATCGTCCAAAATACACCTCTCCTTGTAGGCAGGCTTTCTTACTTGTATTTGTTTCCTCTTTTGTTCGTTCTCGCTTCTTCCGCTTTGGCATTTTGGGGGAATCAGATGGCGATAGGGGCCCTGGTGTGCAGTACTTGTTTTTATTGTTCATATGCTGGCTGTATGAACCGGAGTGGCGGAAACGTTTGCCGCACTCAGGGCACTGAAAAGGCTTCTCACCAGAATGCAGACGTCGGTGTTCCACCAAGTGGTGTTTCAGCTTGAATGCTTTGTCACAAACATCACACACATATGGCCGAGGCCCAGAACCTAAAATGACATAAGTCACAAGGTTTTCAGTGACATATTATTTAAAGCCTTCTGATAGTTTCTAATGATTTAATGCCAATGAAAATCTGCACATGTATAAAAAAAAAAAGCAGTCTTCAGGCTACTTACTTTGTCACAAACATTACTTCGCATGTACAGTTGCAATTGCAATGACACTGCAAATGTACAGTTCTCGTCCTACCCTTGTACAAACATTATGCATCATCTGTACAGTTGTAGTCCTGCCATTGCAATGACACTGCATATGAACAGATCTGGTCTTTCTCTTCCACAAACATTGCATCATGTGTACAGTTTTGGTCCTGCCCTTGCAATTATATTGCCCCCCAAAACTTAATTTACAATTCTAAGTAGCAATTAAATTTCAGATTTTATATAATGGAGCAAAACCTCATAAAAACTACATGTAGCAATTATAATTTTACATTTCCTTGACTTGTAGATTTCTGACTGGTACAACCGAGTAACCTTGCATATGCAAACAAATGAAGCCAAAACACAACTGGTTCTCAACTGAAAGGCATCAACATAAAGCAGTTTTTACTTCTTCATTGATTAGTCCTATCATGACTGAAAAACAATACATACATAAAACTACATACTAATTTTATTCCAAGTTGGCAGAAAGAATGAGTTCGATACAGTTAGGATATATAGTGGCAATCAGGCAGAGATGTATTCATAAACCGTATCAAACAAAGGTTTTTTTCCTCCCAACTTGGAACAATACATGTGATGTTGTATTTCGTTACATACCCCATCTTTTGCTATTTGTAATTATTCTTCAGCTTTAATGTGTGAATGAAATCAAAATTAACTTAAATTCATAAAAGTTGGATTTGGTGCATGTAAAATATTGATGTGTGGATGTCAGAAGACACACCTATATAGTTCCAATCTCGGTGTGTGATATGGAAATATGGACTGAAAATCCATATTGAATGCCATATCAACCATGTAAGAATACACTGATATGTAAAAAACCCACTGACAAACCAAACACAGTCTGAATAAAACCATCTTTAATTATTTTGTTGTTAATGGGTCTAATACAGTATCTGAAATGCCTTTTTAGCCAGACAACTAGTGTAAAAAAATACCTGCTGTGAACCTCCAGCAAATGCATCATTCTATCAGTAATTTGTTATATGCTTATATCAGCAATTTGTTATATGCTTATATCTAATGTATACATAACAGTTCATGGAACACACAAATTCATCTCATCTCGCCTTAAGCATTAATTACATCTCTTAGCATCATGCAGTTGAAATGGCATTAGTACAATTCTAAAAAGCAAATCATTTTTTTGTTTCTTCTCTGAATCATGTAATAAAACAAATATAGACCTTTTCCTTGATGAATCGTGTAATAAAACAAATACAGACCTTTTCCTTGAAGAAGATGAAGTTTAATGAACATGGACCTTTGTTGTCTTCATTAACTGGTTCATAAAACTTTGTTCACCTCAACAAATGTAAATAATTGTACAATATAATTTCTAACACAGCCATATGGTATATAATAAATTCAAGTACCATTTGCTTTCGTGTTACGCAAAGTTCCACTCCATATACTGCCCATAACCATTCTAATAAGCAGAATTTTGTTTTTGTTTCACAAACAAGAAAGGCAGCTTTGATTAGTAAACTTTCTGTCATTACACAGGTTTGTTTCCATTATAGGTACAAGTTTGGGGGACAGACAGACAGACACACACACACACCAGATGACTAATTAACCATACTGACAGAATGGCAATCCCCTATTTGTTTCCCCAAAGACCCCACATCCCTGAAAGATGTTTGCCCACTTTTCCACAATGATTTCTGACATCAGTATATTTCTGTCCCAATCAATGCCTGACAATTTATTAACAGCTTCCATACAACAGTAAATATACACTGATTCTAACACTATTTCACTGGGTAAATAGCACGATGATGAATTTAACACAAGATTTTAACACAAATTCTGGTTGTTGTAACAAGAAAATAAAGGGATTGCAATGTACCTTTCTTTGGATCCTGAGATGCCTGGCCTTCCTCACCATCATTGCTTTCTTCAGTTCGCTCACCTGTGTCATCAAAGGAGTGGGAAAGATTGGAGTCATCAACTTGTCCGTCCAGGTCTTCATAATTCCCCATCGTGTCTTCTGAACTCATAGAAGGGAATGGGACAGCTGCCTGTTGGTTATACACACAAGAAACTTGTTTACTGACTTATGCTAAGATTTACATAAGCGGTCATTTTATATGGAACTGATGATAGCAGCTGGTTAATTTTTCTTTTGTTAGCCTTGGTGTATGGCAGAATGTTGAAGTCTTTCAGCTTGTGTCATCAATTTACTACAAAATGAACACGAATGTATACCTGCTATAAATCCTTAATTTTGCTGCATGACATGAAGAATTATATAGTAGAACGACATTTAGCTTTTTGAATGTAATGTCTAAAAAAATCAGACCAAAAGTAGCAATGAGACTGATAGAAAAATTGCACTTTACTGATAACATTTATTTTTTAAACCAGTCTATAAAAGTGTCTGAATAAAATGCAGATTTGTAAATACCTGCAAACATACATAAAGTGATATTATAAGTATCAACTATCTGTATAAAAAAATAATGAGAACCATAGGAATTCCATAAGAACCTTAAAGAAATGGAGCGGAAATACAAATTGAAGGATGAAAGTGTTTTCAAGTCTTGGATGCAAAACAAATTTCACATCTGTAGATTAACTTGCTACTTATTCACAAGGCCTTGCAAATCAGTGTGTCTACTTCTACACTGCGTGACTCATACAGGGGGAATGCATCCTTGCAAATCCAAGTGTCTACATTGAGTGACTCATGCTGGGGAATGAGTCCATGCAAATCAAACTGCCTACCTCTACAATGAGTGACTCATGCAGGGGAACAAATCCTTGCAAATCAAACTATCTGCCTCTGCATGGAATGACTCATACAGGGGAATATTTCCTTGCAAAACGAACTGTTTGTTTTTATGTGGAGTGATTTGTAAAGAGGGATGAGTCCTTGCAAACGAAACTTTGCCTATACATGGACTGACTTGCAGTGGGTAGTAAGTCCTTGCAAACCAAACTGTTTACCTCTATATAGAGTGACTTGTGCTGGGGGAGTGAGTCCTTGCAAATCAAACTGTTTACTTCTAATTCGAGTGACTCATGCAGGGGAATGAGTCCTTGCAAAAAACTCTTTTTCTCTACATCGAGTGACTTGTACGGGGGCAGCGAGTCCTTGCAAATGAAACTAACTGGAGTGACCTGTGCAGGGGAATGAGTCCTTGCAAACCAAACTGTTTGCCTCTACATGGAGTGACTCATGCTGGAGAATAAGGATCAACAGGAAACATCTGATCTAAGCACAAAAGTCATTCATACCAAGAAAATGGAGAAACATTCACATGCAACTAAGTAAGAAAAGCTCATGCTCAGTAATATGTATCAAGTCATCCTGGTTCTGTACACATGGAAGTAAATCTGAACAAGCATAATAAATTTCCAGGCAACAGCTTAATGGACTTAAATCTGCTAATATTTATTCAGAGTGCAGCTTCTGTGAATGCAAAGAGTTGGGCTGCACTTGAAAGTTTGGTCATGTAAAGTACAAGGATCCATTATTGTACAATGAATGCTTACTGTACAGCCTGAAATGATGTAATTATTACATTAAGATCTCACTGATATTATGTTACATTGTTACATAAGTGTATTAAAACACAGACAGATTGGACTTAAAATGATGTAATTATCACATTAAGATCTCATTGGTATAATGTCACACTGTTACACAAGTGTATTTAAGTATGGACAGACTGAACATGAAATGAAGTAATTATCACATTAAGATCCCAGTGACATTATGTTACACTGTTACATAAGTGTATTAAAGCATGGACAGATTGGACATAAAATGATGTAAATATCACATTAAGGTCTCAGTAATATGATGTCACGCTTTTAAGTAAGTGTATTAAAGCATGGACAGAATGGATTTGAAATGATGTAATTATCACATTAAGATCTCATTTGTATGATGTCACACTGTTACATAAGTGTATCAAAGCACTGACAGATTGGACATAAAATGAAGTGACTAACTGGAAACTTTAACCAATCAGTACCTGCAGTCATTATGCTTTGGGATACTGATGTTGTCACAATAACTGTGTCATCCTGAAAAATTCACATGCCAATGGAAACTTTCCTTTCTCTATTTGATAAAAAGAGATAATGATCTTCAACATGAGCAAATTTAATGATTTTAAACTACACTCAGCTATTTTTTTAATGATCAATTGCATCAGGGCAGTGTTTCTCAAGCTACTCTGTACCAAGACCTTTACTTGGGCACAAATATTCAACTAATGGTAGCACAAGAAACACCTATCTATACATTCTGTACTAAGTCTGGACTACTTGCATTCAACTACACAAAAACAGTTTCCAACTTTTCAATGGAAAACATAAAAGGTATTGCAACTTCAAAACATTTAACTGGAGAGCATAACAGACACTGTATCCTCAAAGCCTTACACTGGAAAGCATAGCAGAGATTGAGTTCTCAATACATTTTACTAGAATGCATAACAGGTATTGTAGGCTCAAAACATTTTATTGAAAAGCATTAACAGACTGTATCCTCAAAACATTTTACTGGAATCAAAACAGGGACTGAATCCTCAAAGCATATCACTGGAAAGCAAAACAGACTGTATCCTCAAAACATTTTACTGAAAAGCGTAACAGGCACTGTATCCTTAAACATTTCAATGGAAAACATTTTGATTGGCATTGATTTTAAATGGAATAAAATTAAAGTCACTGAGCTTCAATGGTTTTGCTCAAAAAAGACTTCTAAACTCGAGCTACAGTGGATAATGGATAAGTGTTAACTCAATTCTTTCTTCAAGACTATAGCTACAGTGGTTAAGTTTTAACATAAGTCTTTCTCCTAGACCGGTGCTACTGTGGATAAGTTTTAACTCAAGTCTATCTCTTAAACTGGAGCTACTGTGGACAAGTTTTAACTAAAGTTGTTCTCCTAGACTGCTGCTACAGTTGATAAGCTACAGAGGATAAAAGTTAACATGAGCCTTGCTTCTGGACTGGAGCTACAGTGGATAAGTTTTAATTCTTGTCCTTCTGATCGACTCATTCTACTGTGGACAAGTTTTAACTCAAGTCCATCTCCTAGACCAGAGCGAATGTGGATAAGTATTAACACGAGTATTTCTCCTAGATAGGCGCTACTGTGGATAAGCAGAGCAATTGTGGACAAGTTGAGAGTCAAGTCTTTCTTCTACACTGGAAATAAAACATCGTATGTCTAGACTTAACTCAAACTATTTCGTTGGTAAAATTGGAGCCTGGCCATGATGCACAACATTTAAGAACATTTCTTTGATCCTTTACATATTAATGTCTATAAAAAGAATACCTGACCCTTGAGTGTCCTTTATAGAATGGTTTCACTTCACACACATACACAAAGGGAAAGTTTTACGTTTAGAATCGCAAAAATCCCAGACAGTCTAAACTGTATTTCGAATCACATGGATGCACAACAAAGGAAAACAAAAGGCACACAACTGGAGCTAAAAACGTTCCAGAACTGGACTATTCTTTCTTACATACAGTGAACTTTTAAAAATTCTGTTTGCAGTTTAAGATAAGAACATACTGATATTGGTAATCAAATGCCATAAAACCTCCTTTGCAACCCCCAAGATAACATCAATACCCACGAAGCACTTGGGATGACAATTTGTGCTTACTGTGTCAACAAGAACATTTATCCTGTCAATAAGAATACATCATAGTTCAGATTGTATTTCAACGGTTTAATCAGAGACCATAAATGGGAAATGTGCTGTCTTTCTGGCATATGTTTTAATTAACTGGGAATATCGAATGATGATTAGCGCTTAAAGTCAAATCTCCTGTCATTACTTTTAACACAGGATAACGTTTCTATCATCAGTATTCAAGAAATTATTCCACTTTTTTAAATAAAGAAATTGCACATTTTTAAGCATAATTTAATGTGGGATGAGTGAATTAAGGTAGAGGGTGTATGACACTACAAAAGCATGCTTACATGCATATCAGTGACTGTAGTGCCTACCTCTGGGCCAACCATTCCCACATTTGCCTCCTGAACAAGCTGCAAAGAAAAAAGAACAAGTAGATATAAATGTTAAAACAGGGTCTGTGTAACACCTTGTCTTGCATGTGAATGGTGTTATAATGACAAGGCTTTCAGGCTACACAAGCAAGATGTTAATACTTAACATATGACAGTATAAACTTTAGACATCTTGTAATGATCCAGCAACTGCCACAGAAAATGTGTGGCTAAAACCTTGAACGCAGGAGTGTAAATGATAGTTAACGCCACCTCCGCTGGCAGGACTGTAAATGATAGTTAATGCCACCTCCACTGGCAGGACTGTAAATGATAGTTAATGCCACCTCCATTGGCAGGACTGTAAATGATAGTCAATGCCACCTCCATTGGCAGGAATGTAAATGATAGTTAATGTCACCTCCACCGGCAGGACTGTAAATGATAGTTAATACCACCTCCAATGGCGGGACTGTAAATGATAGTTAATGCCACCTCCATTGGCAGGACTGTAAATGATAGTTAATGCCACCTCCATTGGCAGGACTGTAAATGATAGTTAATGCCACCTCCACTGGCAGGAAAGGTTATACCCCTGTCTCAAAACTGACAAAAAAAAAATTTGCAGCAAAGCTACAACCAGAACCTGTGTATGTAGACAACTTTAAGTGATTAAATAAATCAAAATAACACAAGTCACTTGAAGTGACTATCACTCTACTGCTAGAATTTACTGGAATTCAAGATAAGACCATTTCTTTTTCACTGCTGAATATAGAAACCATCTCTGATATTATTGAGTGATAAGATTTTCAAATTAGCAGCTGTGACAGTTAAATCGATTGTAAGATTGGCACCATTTTCATTTAGGACAAAGTAGGCTTCATTAGAAGATATATTATTAAAATCTAATGCCAATATGACTATCCATTCAGGAGAAGTAGTGACAAGGTTGACAACATGTTCATTGTGGTGAAAACCCTGGGTTGATATGATTTTCAATATTAAAAATATTCATTAAATATAAGCTCGAAAATATGCAACATTACAAAAAAAAGTTATTTACATATATTCAAATTTTGGCATATATATATATATATACATATATATATATATATATATATATATATATATATATATATATATATATATATATATATATATATGTAACACTTTTGGGACCCATGATCTTGGCCAAGCACACATGTAAAACATGCATTAAACATAATTTCATTTTTTAAAATGGATATTGTGGCTCCTATAACAAATTTAAGTAAACAATGAGCATTCTGTGCATATAACACAACCCTTACTATCATCCATAAATACTGATGAAAATGTCATGTTCATTATATGAAAAAAAACCTCTAGAAAACTGATTCCCATGAAAATGAATTCACAAAATTGGATGGCACATTTTGAAGGATTTGACAACTCATTTTTTGTCCAGAGGATAGCTTCTTTTTACAAGGTTGATTCAAGTTTTCATCTTCAGGGCGTATCATTATAAAAATCTGGCTCAAATTTTACCAACAAAGCTTAAGTATGGACTTGAAGTTAAGTCTTAAGGTGATGGTTTAAATTTGAGTCCAACTTAAAACTGACCAATCAAATGTCTTAAATTACCTGAGGCTGAGAATCCAGACCCTGGCCCGCCCCTGGATCTGTCACTTCTGTCAAAAGGGAGGGCTGCTGGGGATTCTGTGGGGAAGCCTTACGGGAACAAAATTGATAATATGTAACAGAAAAATTCATGTGGTAGAATTTTAACTTTATTCAACTCAATTAGTTCATCTAAACCTAGTGCCATTAAGTGCTGTGTATTCATGTGATCCTGTTCAAAAAGCTACAATGGAACAAGAATATCCATGTGATTATATTTAAAAAAACTACAATGGAATAAATGTATCCATGTGATGCTATTTAAAAACTCAATAGAACAACATTATCCATGTGATCCTATTTCAAAAGCAACAATGGAAAAAGAGTATCCATGTGATCCTATTCAAAAAGCCACAACAGAACAAGGGCATCCATGTGATCCTATATCAAAAGCTACAACAGAAAAAGAGGATCATTGTGATCCTATTCAAAAAGCCACAACAGAACAAGAGTATCCATGTGATCCTATATCAAAAGCTACAATGGAACAAGAGTATCCATGTGATCCTATTTCAAAAAGCTACAATAGAACAAGAGTATCCATGTGATCCTATTTCAAAAGCTACTATGGAACAAGAGTATTCATGTGATCCTATTTCAAAAGCTACAATGGAACAAGAGTATCCATGTGATGCTATTTCAGAAACTACAATAGAACAAGAGTATCCATGTGATCCTATTTCAAAAACAACACTGGAACAAGAGTATCCATGTGATCCTATTCAAAAAGCCACAATAGAACAAGAGTATCCATGTGATCCTATTTCAAAAGCTACAACGGAACAAAAGCACATATGTGATCCTATTCAAAAAGCTACAATGGAACAAAAGTATCCATGTGACCCTATTTCAAAAGCCACAATAGAACAAGAGTATCCATGTGATCCTATTTCAAAAGCCACAATAGAACAAGAGTATCTATGTGATCTTATTCAAAAAGCTACAACTGAACAAAAGCCTCCATGCGACCTTATTGAAAAAGCTACAATGGAATGCAAGTATACATGTGATCCTATTCAAAAAGCTACAACTGAACAGTAGCAACCATGTTATCTTATTGAAAAAGCTAAAATGGAACACGATTATACATGTGATCCTACTTCAAAAGCTACAATGCAAGACGAGTAATGCAAATCACACAATACCTCACCATCACAGGGTTAGTTGGGGCAAAATTTATTTTTTAGTAACAATGACCTTGAACTCTCAACTACTGACTCCCAAATCAAAAGGGACTTTCTTCAAAAAAAAGTAATACAATACATGAAACAAGTTGAAGAGAATTAAGTTCTGGTCTGAAACAAATGGTAGAGGCCATATCAATATTTAGCAACAGTGACCTTGACATTGAGCAGGTGAACATGGAAAGCAAGTTTCATGTATATGTACAGTGTAGTACTAAAGTTACTGTCTGGAAATTAAATAAAGTGGTCAAATGTATTTTTAGTGACACCTTGATCTTTGAGCTACTCACCCCCAAATCAACAGCGCTTTTGCTTGGGCCAAAGAAAATACACCTGCACTTATCTGAACATCCATTTAACTTTGAAAACAACACAGATTCATAGTGATAATAAAAATAGCAATTTGAACATTTTACCGAGGTTTTTTTTAATAATCAGTCATTATTATATAAGGCGTTTCCTATACAAGTAATTCTCTCTTTCTTACCTCAGCTCCTGCAGGCCCTGGGGGTCCTCTCATCTGATTCTGAACTACTGCAATCTCCTCCACTTTTCTTTTCTCCTCCTCCTCTTCTCTTTTCTGTCGTTCCTGCTCCTCCAACTGTTGTTGTGCCTGTCTTTTTCTCTCCTCTTCTTGCTGGAGTAACATCTGTTGCTGCCGCTGTTTCAAATCTTCACGTGCCTTAGATATCATGTCCTGAAACATCTCCTCGGTGATCTGGGGTTTGTTTTCACACAGCTTGGGGTGAACATCAAATATACAATATTAATAACCCTAATTCCCTCATAAATTCTTGACTGGCAAAATACCAATCATATATTTCTATTTGAAATCACTTCTTTTTTATCTGTACAGATCTACTATTATAATGATTTATACAGGCTTTTTAAAAAAAAGGAACAAATTTTTCACACATTCATTATTTATTATCCTTAAAATAATTCTACCAAAGATGTGAACAATAAATGAAACAATATAACCTGAGCATTCTGTATTAAGGGGTCTTTAGAATTTTTCACAAAATCAGATCCAATTTGGACTGAGCTTTTCTTCTGTCCAGGAATGAATGAATGGTGAGGTGCTTATATTCTGTGCAGGAATAGATGAATATATAGAGAGGTTTATTCAAATGCATTAAGAATGCATTTTCCACAAAATCACTGGGTTTTTTTTTGAAAATTATTACCTCATGACAAAGTAAAAATCGGCTTTTTCTATTGAAAATTTTTCACAAACTAAATTCCAAAATAGTCATATTATGCCTTTTTCATGTTTGGTTGATTTTAATGGCATTCTCAACACATTACTGACTATACTGTTAGAGTTATTGCCTTTCCCAAGGACTTTTTAGTCATCTTACGCTGTTTCCATGAAAGCATAGGAAAATGATAAATGCAGAAAATTTTAAGCATCAATAGTTACATGACTGATATATGTACCAAGTTTAATACCTTGAATGGTGTAAGAACTATGCTCAGGAAACAAAAACAGTGTTTACAGACACAGATATTCGAACAGCAACAGTTATGTCCCTTCATATTACATACCAGGAAGATAAAAATTTAACAAGAATCTCAACACTGACTGAAAGCTGAGGTTGTTGTCTTCATTGACACCACTGCAGAAAAATTTGGCTCAATGATTATCATGAAAATAATTGATCCCAAATGACCTTTAATTCCTTGTCAAACTGTTCACTATAATGCAGGCTTAATGAATATAAATTATCCTGACTGACCTCCTTTAATCAGGGTTCCTGCAATCTTTAAAAAATATAATTCCAGGGCTTTTCCAAGACCGTTTTACCAATTTCAAGAGTACCTACTAAATTTACAACCTCTAACACTTACCTAACACGTAAATTTGACACAAAAACATATTTTATTGCTGGTTGTGGGCATACTTCATCCAATCAGATAAGTCATCCTCATTTGAGTGCCAAGAGTACAATGATTTTAAATGGCGGTAAGATCCCTGGATGTAGTCTGACTGTGAAGTTTTAGGGGAACCTACCTGAACAAGTCGTTGATCGAAGTTAGATAGGGTGATAAAACTTTTGCATTGGCAAACGAAAATGCGACCAGATAATGCAAATAACCAAATTCCATGACTTTTCCAAAACTTTAAACAACTTATGAAAATTTCAAAACTTTTCAAGGCCTCTGAAATAATTTTCTGTAATTTACAAACTTTTCCAGGATTTCTGTGACTGCAGGAACCCTGTTTAATTCCTTGTGAAAATGCTCACTAGCACTGAATAATGAATATAATTGATCCCGAAGGCCTAATGAATATAAAAGATTCTCACTGACCTTCTTTAATTCCTTGTGAAACTGTTCACTAGCATCAATGAACTTCCTCTTCTTTGCCTGATGGCGCTCTTCAATTTGCTGCAACTCAGCTTCCAGTTTTTTCTGGAAGGAAAATAAATACCATGTGTAAAACATTTTAAATTAATTTACTGCAAGCATCTCCATTTTGTACCATAATTACAAAACAAGAATTAAAACATACTATTTACCATATGATCCAGGGTAAATCAGGATGAGTGGCAGTCTGGAAATCATGTGATGTAACACTTTGCAATTTAATAAAGAATCATGTAACACTTTGGCACAACACCAGCAAAATAATACAGAAATCGTGTGACACTTAGACATAACACTTCAATGTAATACCCAAATCATGTGACACACAGGCACAACACCTAGCAATGTTACATAGAAATCATGTGACCCTTCGGCATAATACTTACACTGTAATAAAGAAATCATGTAACACTTAGGCACAATATACAGCAATGTATGACAGACTTCATGTGACACTTAGGCACAACACCTAGCTATGGAATATATAGATATCATGTGACTTTTAGGCATAATAACATTCAGCACTGTAATATAGAAATCATGTAAAACTTAGGCACAACACACAGCAATGTACAACAGAAATCATATAACACTTAGGAACAAAACACGGCAATGTGATACAGAAATATTGTGACACTTAGGCATAATGCCTAGCAATGTAATTAAGAAAATAATTTAACAAATCATTCTGACTGTTCCAGTATTAAATAGAATCTTAAAGTTACATTTGTTAGAAACAAAATTTATGACACACTGAATAACAAAACATGTCACAGAATGTTATAAAACATTCAACTTCATTTAATAAACTTTATATTTAATGAAGAATTTTAAGTTAAAAACTGACATCCAATGCCTTAACGAGGATCATGTCTGGATGAGGGAGGTGTAAAATGGAACCATTAAGTTTAACAAATATTGACAACTGCACCTGATGCATTGTTAGTGACTGCACTTGTCGCTTGAGTACACTCATCCTGCCTGTGGTAACAACAGTTCTAACATCTGGTACGACAGCATCGCTGAAGATTTCATTAATCAGGCGGTGATTCCGCAGATATCTGGCATGAGCAATGTGCTTCACAGAAAATCCATCATCCTGATCTGAAAATAAATCCCATCATACCAAATGTTACAGAACAGTTGTTAAATGCTAAAGAAAAAAAATCCACAAGACTTTAATGCAAAACATGTTTCCACTGCAAAACACTATAACGTAAATTTTACATGCAATCTTGACATGACACAAGGTCATTTCCACTGGAAAGTGATATATTATGTTTACTATTTGCTAATGAACAGAAACTCCTGCCATGAGGAACTATTAATTAATTCCTTCATATGATCTTTTTAATGAACTGCCAAATTACTTAACACATGTTAAGAATATGAAAGGGGCTGTTTACATATTTTTAATGAATTTAGACAACAACAAAAACTGACAAAAACAACCTACCTTTCAATACATCATACAAATTTAAGAGCTGACAATTGTGATGCGAACTGTGGCAAAGTTCTAGTGTTAAGAAGACATGACCATTTAAATCTACTTTTGTTCAGACTCAGGCAGAATGTGATTCTTAGTGTGTGCATGGCAATCCTGTTCTGGGTGCAATTGGAAAGAAACAAACAAACCAGCATGTGCATCCTTAAAAAAAAAAAAAAAATGAAAATAGAATTCAACTGTGATTATTGAAGCTTGTGAGTAGACCATATCACCTGCAAGGGACTTGATTTCAATGGATATCGCCACAGGAGCATAACCATCATGTATAGCTTTATAACTTGGCTGTGTAGATAATCCTGTTTATTGTACAAGAAAATGCTCAACCCAAATGTTCTCAAGGTTGCAAATGATGCATACTGGTCCAGTTAATTTCTTTCCAAGTGCTCCCAGAGCTAATACACATATATCAACATTTGTTTTAAGTCGAGAAAAATGTATGTTACTCTTTGATCTGGATGAGTGAGTTTTAATTTTCTCTCTCCTAGGCTCATGTTAAGAAACAATGCACGACTGTCTGATTAACAGAAAGTTCACAACTTTATCAGATTTGTGTCAGGCCAACCCATTTGCTTTCCATCCAACTTTGTATATCAATATTCATTAATACCCTTGAAAGGACTAACACAAACAAGTGCTTGTGGCCATGGCAGTTGTTTTGTATCAGCAGAAAGTACAGTGTGAGACATTTGGCTGTCAGTTATCTCATTAAACCTTCTGGCTGATATTTGTATCGATAATGTTATCATATCGTACATCATGTATCACAACAGGTATTGACACCTAGCAGTCATACTGTTTCATCCCTATGGGAATATGTCCAAACTGGGATATCTGAAGGATTTTAAAGAAATCTACTAGAAATGAGGCCCATCTTCAGACCCAAATATGCGCAGGAAAAACCTCCGACTAGCATTCACAGTATGTTGCCTATATTTCTGACTGGAGTTGTTATGACTAACACACAGACTGGACTCAATATATACATAAAAGTTAACCTTGTGGTGCACTGGTCAAACATCGCCAGATAGATATGTATGGATCTCTGCAGGACCACAGCCAAGATGCATCACTGTGTAGCCAATTTTAGCAAGTGAGTGAAGCAGGTGCAAGACAGAGTGAGAAAATCATGAAAGCATTTACTGATTTTCAAATGGTGATCAGATTCAATTAAAATAAGAGAAATGGTCACTAATCTTTCCTCACCATCTTCATCTTCTGCTGGCTGTATGCTTATTCTGGAACCTCTGTCTTCCGCTTTGGTCTGGAAAAAATAAAATAAATCCAAAAAAGAATACACATGAAGGAGCAGTATCATGAAAATGAAAATTATTGAATACTATTAATATTAAAAGCAAATTTTTTTTATAGCAAATTACATTTCTATGAGAATGCTTGCCCAAACACATTAGCATTAGAAAGAAGCAATGGTACTTCTCAAATCCACCAATCATAAAAATGATGAATGTTTAATATTTTCCAATTTATACAACATAAATACAAAGAGAAGAAACTCTGTTACCACCCCTGACCACTGCTTGATGGCTGCAATTGTTTACTCAGTTTTCACATTGTGGGGTGCAGAAGGGTTTAGTAGTAACATGATTGGATATAAAGTATTCTTGGAGAAACATAATTTACTAAATAAATTTGCATTCTCCTTTGAATATGTTCCTGATCAGATTAATATTTGGAGAATAGATCATAGGAGGTCATGCAAAGCATCCTATGCCTATCACAGTTGCCCTCTAAAGGTAAAATAACAACATTCTTTATTTAAGGATAAACTGCAGCATCGCCAGCTGTCATGTAAGATGTGAACTCCATACCAGAAACAGAGACTCAAGGACTTTCACTACTGAGTAAAATTATTGGAGAAATCCAGAGAAAGCAGATACAAGCTTTCTGACATACCCATGTTGACTGAGCCCGAGGTGAGACATTACTGATCTGTAAAGGTGAGCACCACTTGTAAGCAATGATTATCTGACATGTTTTGTACAATAGCGACTAAAGAGGTTCTGGTGAAAGGTTCAAACTGGTCCAAATTTAGCCCTGTCAGTTACCATGACAGATTCCATTTTCAAACAGGGTGACAGATTTTGACCTATTCAAATCAAAATTGGTTAAAAAGCTGACAAATCCATGTCTGACAGATGTCTACTCTGCAATGATGCCTGAATGTGTCTGAGATCATGAAGCACTAGCCTTTGATCAAAACTCCAGCCAACTTTTTCTTCCCACAAAGTTAGAGAAAAAAGTTAGCCAACTGGTGATGGAAAAATGTGACTGTTGATGTTGTAACAGTCCCTAAAAACCTGATACTTTTCCTTGTACATCTTTAAAGTGGAGGGCCTGCTCTCCATGACAGAAGGTTTAAAGTCTATTCTCTCTAGGGATCTGACAAGAGCCAGACAAAAAGGAAGCTTGTCTGGGCAGGGGTGAACTAGTTGTTTGAGCAGTTTGAGCCCAGTGGAATTATCCTGGGAATGTCTATCATTAGATCAAACAGATTATCCAATGCAGGAATTGTTACACCTTAGAGGGGATATGACATTCAATCTGCATTTGTTCCTCATCACTTTCTAAGTTATTCTGAGCTGAGGTCTGTGACTAGTCTCAGATTTGTATTAGCCTTTGGTATTAGAAACAGCCTGAGTAATACCCTGGAGAGTTTGAGTACAGAGGAGTTCTTCAAAATTTCTTACTTTTCCAGAAAAGATGGCAAATCCATTATCAAAAGTGGAGGGCAATGGATAAAAAATCAAAAGCCCCTCCAAAACAAACTGAATCGCTTATTCATTTTCCGGAGACAGCTATCAATGAGCCACAAGCCATTAAAAAAGTGGGAAATTGGTACCCACCAGCTGACTGTGTGGCTGTTTGGGGTGGCTTTGGTGCAAGACAGTAATAGCTGTTTGGAGGCTTGGAAAAGGAGAAACTTTGCTTGTTTTGTATCCCATTCTATTTAATTGTCTCCAGAACTGAGAAGCCTGCTGTTGCCTGAAATTGTTTCCTTTTTGCCCTGTTCAGCTTCTGGTCTCTTTGATGAGGCTAAAATACTTCAAAATTGCAATTAAAATGTGAAGAGATGAAAAAGAGGAATCTAAACTACAAGATTTTATCTGTAAACAAAAACTTCTCCCAAATGCAAATTAGTAGTCACAGTTTCTGTAATAATGAAAATTTAAGACTTTTTCAAGACCTGGAAAAGAATTATCAAATTTTTGACTTTTTCCTGAGTTACCTGGTAACAGCAATATTAAAAAGATGCTGAAAACTGAGGCAGTAGATGGAAAGATGGCTGATAGTCATCTTTTTTCACATCTACTGTTGCCCTGATCTTACAGGCCTGGCTTGCCACTGATGGGTGCAGCTATTTTAAAATCAGTGAAACTGCATAT
The DNA here is from genome assembly GCA_016617855.1 of Megalonaias nervosa. NCBI lineage: Eukaryota > Metazoa > Mollusca > Bivalvia > Unionida > Unionidae > Megalonaias > Megalonaias nervosa. The sequence continues at coordinate 21,635 of JAECUM010000153.1, read as the reverse complement.
GTACAGCTACCTTAAAACCTCCATTCACTCTATTGTGGAATCTCAGGATACAAAGTATTTGAGGTTTTGTCCACCTTTGGCATTATGTCTACATCAAATAGAATATTCCCTGGCAAAGAGACACATCAGTGCCATCACACCTGTGTTAGGACTGGTACCTTCCCAATTGGAAACACCATAAAAAAATTAACTTGGTGTTTGTGCTCACAGTACAGCAAGAACTACAGCTTTTCTCTCCAGTATGTATTGATGGGAAGTCTGCTTGATAGCTGACTGGACTGATGGCTCAGTTATTAGCTGGACTGATAGAATGGTCATCAGCTGGTAGGTCTACTCAGTAGGTTTATGACTGTTATGTGCAAAGAAATTGATGGATCGGTTAGCAGGATCTCTGTACAACTCTGTGTACCATGATGCACTTGGCTGGTATGCAGCATGGCTCACCAAACCAACAGATTCATGGTCAGTCCCAAACCTGTATGGCTAGTCAGCAAAACAGATTGTCAGAATCAGAAAATACCCCATGCACCCAGACTTACATGCCCGAAGGCAAAGCTCAGATGTGGAGAGAGGGGTGCCTTACACCCAATAAGTTTCCTAATCAATGGAGGACAAATTCGCCTGAGGCCAACAACAGTATCACAACCTCTTGCACTAGTAGTCTCATCCAACTCCTGCACGACTGTCAATGCCAACAACTCTGCAAACCTCTGTACTCTCTCAAGCTGACCTGATGTAAGGGTTGCCATTGGCATTGATCACATCACTGATGAATGGGATGGGGGGAAATACCACCATGACATCTCGCACTAGGCTGGTCAGGGACAGTGTTTTATGCAATGAACTCAGCACAGCACATCACATTTTGAGAGAGTCTCTTTGCTCTTCAGATCTTTTTCCAGTATTGGGGACCAGATACCTTCCAACGATGATTCACAAACACTGCATGTTGTACCTGAAGAGCACTTGGTACAAAAGAAGAATGTAGTGGAAAACAAGAGTAACAAATTCAATTATATTGGTCAGAGGTGATTGAGGCTCTTAGGCTGACAGCAATTTCAAATGTTGGTCGCTGATTAGGTAGGTGGATTGATGTACACCTAGATGCAAGCTTGCAAGAACATTATACTGAATTGCATGCAGTACTGAATACAACACAGTATTCAATTTAACACTGAATAATTTTTTAATAATTAAATTTAAATCAATTCCCAACAAAACTACAGAAGGTAAGTTTAAAATTACAAACATGTTATGGGACAATTTCCTGTTGCAGTGATCTAAATGCTGAATACAATTAGACTGTCTAATGGACTGAAGGGCATTTGTAATATCTGTCACATCCACATTCATGATGAGGCTACATTCACAATGAGGCAAAATGAAAATCCTAACTAAGAGCATACCTGTGGTTGTCCACGTGCACGTGGAGGGGCGGGGCTCTGTTGCTCCTCTTCTTCATGAGTGGCTGCCTCCGCTTCTCCTGTAAAACATCAGAAGCATGAATCTTTACAATTTGCATTTCCTCTCATAAATACTGGGCAGGGTTCAAACTAAAATTCAGAAGTATAGGGCCATTATTTTTTTCAAGGAAATTTTGCTAGTAAATTATGTTTCTCTGAAGAAAAAAAACTTGCCTAATCACATTAACATTAGAAATTTGTCTCTCCTGAATCTGAATACAGCCCTCTCTAAAAGATGAAAAAATGTCTTTCCATCCATATATCATATTGATATGGGACATATCTCTTATAGATCAACAACCATTGTTCTTGCAAGGCAGCCACCTGTATCCCTGATGTTTACTAGTCTAAACTTGTGCAAAACTAATAACCAGATGCTCACATCTGCTGGGATAAGTGGGAGGGATTGATCAGGTAAGTGTTTTCAAAGAAACAATTTACTACAAAATTCATTCTCTCCATCAAATACATTATCTGATCACATTAATATTTGGGAGAATAGGTAGAAAGGATGCTAGCCTTGTATAACTTTCTCAATAAGGTGGAAGGCCTGGGCTCAAACAAAGATGAGTTGAAACATGTCAAAACTGGTTCTATTTTAGGGACAAGATGAGTAAGTATGACCTGGATATGTTGAAATGGGACAAGTCAGAAAGATCCTTGTTGCAGCCAATATTATTTCTTCCATATCTGAAATCATGGAATGATGTCACTGAATTGTGACAAGGGCTAGCTTCTTGTTCTCAGAAAGGAAAATTTTAAAAAAAGACAATTGGGGAATGGAGGCTAAGAGTGGTTTAATGTTGATGATACAGTCAGTGAAAATGTGCCAATTTTCCCTCGTGTGCCTTTGAAGTAGAGGGTCAATTAGCTATCACAATCCTCTCCACAAAGTATGGAATTCTTTTTCACATACAGCATCTCTGACAAAAAAGGAACATCAAAATTCACTGATATTGTGTACATCTTCTTGTAAGTTTAATTTTCCTGACAAAACTTTTTGTTTTTATCCTAGTCCTGCCAACCCTAACAATGTCTCTGTAAGGCAGTCATCTTTTTCCCTAAGTTAGACCAGTTTTCAGTATGTTGTAACAAAATATCATGGCCTATTCTTGTCAAGTTGAAAAACATGCATTACAAAAGTTCCAAAGCACGTCTCGAGTCTGATAAAGTGACAGCTAATGTTATGTTCAACAAAATGTTTGTAAGGTACACTTATAACTTCATTACCTCCAGTAAAGTTTCACAAACTGCAGTTCCAGACCCTATGGGGCTCAATGGCTTCTTGCTATCGCTAAACTTGAAAGGGTTTTTTTTTTTTCCTTCTCTTTTCCCCAAAGTCATCACAAGTCCTAATCAAATCAACACATGATGTCCAATAAATGTAACTGTTGCCTTTAACTGCTTCTTTACCCCAAATAATCTGCATATTCCTCTGTGTATGTGTGTGTGTGATTTGGATTTTTAATGTAGCATTAACAATTTTCCAGTCATGTTGCTATGACATCTACAGAGTGGCAGTTTATAGTGATGTCTAGCACTGGTGCATCTTGCTGCAGACATGTACCATCCTGCCCCACCCATTCACATTATCCTGACACCAGGCCGACCAGCCCTAACAGTAACCTCTTAATGCTGAGTGCCAAATGAGGCAGCTGTTAGTACCATTTTTACAAGCCAATGGTATGACCTGGCTGGGGTTCGAACCCACACCCTCCCATATCTAAGATATTTATATGTAACAAATGTGTATTGATTGATATTATACGATACTACAGTTCTATATTTGTTTGTTGATATCGCCACTGTGCCAAATCTGATGGTAATACATTACAATAACGATATACGATAGCACCACTACTTGTTACCGTATTCTCTTTTGTTGATTTTATGACCTGAAATTCCATTGGAACAGAAACCAATTTATCACAAGCTGGGTATCATTACATGATTACACCTTGAGTGCTCAACTTGTGTGACTGATGAGGCAGTTTAATTCACTTGTGTTTAAATACCAAGAGAGTTTCACTATATTCTATGTACAAATTCAAAATGTTATAACTTCATTATTTTTCATCATCTTGTGGTAAACTAAATCTTGATGACATGAACTTTGTCCCATAGCTTTAGCTGCACTGTACATTATCTTCCAGTCATGGTAAGATAAAAACTGGGAAAAAGAAAGAGTAACTTACGTTTTCCTTTTGCTGCCACCCAGGCCTGGTAAGCTGGGGAGTTGTGATAAGTCTTCATCAATTCATTATACTGGATCTGACAAAAATAACAAGGTGGGGAATGTTATAGGTTATCAAATACACAGTGCCAGGAAGCAGACTGCTTACCCGTTAAGTGCTTTTTCTACTTTGCAAAAATGTGGTAACGATTTTGGTGTTTACAACAAATGATAGTGATCAGCTTAATTTTGGCAATTCATTGAATTTGCAATCAATCACAAAGGAAGAACCCTCTTTGCAAATAAATTTTACTACCATATTTTGTACATACAATAAAGAGTTGCAATGTACAATTAAGGAAAACCTACTTTTTACATGTAAAAAAGACTAGGCAATGTACTGATGGGGCAAAGTGAATTGGAAAAATTCAGTAAGGGACTCAGTTCTACCTTGTTTTCCAACTGGATGGATACTAACTTCAAGTGGAAAAGTAGATAAAGAAAAATTTTAAGATTTAACATAATTAAAGTCAACAGTTCTGTCTTTGATAGTTTAAGTTTTCAGTTCAAGGTATTTTCAGATTAAAAATCTATCCATTTAACTATCTAAACATGTGTAGGTCCATCTTTGAATTTATAAATGCATTTTAATCCTAACTTTATTCTCAATTACATATCTGCATACATGTACTATTTACACAATAACTGACATTTAACTGTGTGGAGCAGAAGCAGAAAAAAAAGGAAAAGTTCTTTATTTGTAAGAATAAAAAAAATGAACTTTTCTCATTTTATTGTACTTTTTTTTTTAAATTTGTGAACTTTTGTTGTGACATTTGTTGTTTTGGGGTCAAATCGGTTAACTTTAATTATCCAGTCAGTTTGCCCTAGCTTTTATAAAATTTGTAACCAATGACATCATGTGTAGATTGTTTCATCTCTGCATACATTTTACATATTTTAAATGGCACAGAACTTTTATCAGCTAACAGTTGCATTTCCATTTTCCCCCGTGTTGATAATGTCATTACTGCATGTAAATGGATATTTTCCAATACTACATTTACCGGACATCATTTGTATAATTTAATATCTTTTACAATTCTGAAAATGTTATTGCATATTCACATGAATTCACTCTTTTCTCATTAAGAAAATATTCACTTAAGTTTAATCTCTGAACATCTGCAAACAAATTATTAATAATGAAGCAAAACTTAACAGCCTGTATAATATGATCTTGCATAACTGATGAATCCCGGACATTCTTTTTTCATCAAGAAAGACTTACTTAAGTTTAATCTCTAAACACTTGAAAGCAAATTATTAATAATGAAGCAAAAATTCACAGCCTGTATAATAAGATCTTGCATAACTGATGAATCCCTGACACACATCACAAAGTTTTGTTGAATAATTTTGTAGAGTTAATTTCACAGTGCACTCTGTCAAGGTCAGCATGACATGTAAAACATTAAGTCTGATGTATGGATTAGACTCACCATAAATTTTTGACTGCGAGGGATGGAATCTACTCTGTTCAGAGCATGAACTGAATTTTAATGAGGACTCAATCGATTCACGGTTAGAGACAGATAGAATGTAATATTAACAGAAAGTTGACAGCAGTAAAAGGACGAGTTGAGAGGAACCAGGGATAATTTAGGACTTCAGGGGCCATTTAAAACAGGTATCATAAAATGTTATTTTCCAGAACAATTATTAATAAAGGTGGACCAAAGAGGATTATTCCAACTTCCATGAGAGTGACAGAAATTTCTGGCAGTTAAAGAAGTAATCCTATTTGGTTAAGCTAAACAAAGGGATGTACATTCTCTGGCAGTATTCAGGGTTTTAATATAATGTCCATTGGGACATTAGCCAGTCCAGGTTATTCTGCAGAGGGGTTCCGAGATCAATAGAAAGTGCACTTCTCATTAAATAAATCATCCAAGGGACAAGGTGGTCTGAAAATTTGTGAGACCCAGAGTCAGAGAAGAGACAGTGGGAATTCTCTACGATAAGCAAGCAAGGGCTTCAATAAAGCACAAGTTTTGTATCAGTTACATACATTGTGTTCATTTATTTAAGTTTGTAATTAATTGTTTAATTTATTAATTTTAAATTCATACTTCAGTGAGTTCAGAAATAAACTGCTTGCATGCGTTTTGTCTCAAATGTTATATGACTAGTGTATTATATGAACAAGTTCTGATTCAGTTGTTTTGTATGGAAGAGAAACCATGTAGTGTAAGATTTCATGCATTTCTTCTGATATGAATTGTGAGGAGTAAATTATCAGTCTTAAATGATCTGTATAATGATAATTGATTTTTTTCTATGACAATGAATCACTAATTAGCAAAGTAACATAGTTAGAACAAGGAGTGAAGTCCATTAATCTGTATCTAATTAAGTTGCGAATTCTTGTCAACCAAGAATCAAGGAACATGTGCTTATTAGCATAACTCAGCTGGAAATTTATAGCCAGTGTGGCAGTAATAGTATCTGAGGGCTAATTTTGTCATGCTAACAGTAGGACTGCAAAAGTAGCTAGAAAGTCACAAATTCATGACAACTGGTTTGCAAGTGTGTATTAGGTATGAAATGACAATATCTGTTCTACTGAATTTCTAAGGACATTATCTGATGCAGAAAGAATGGGAATATTGGTTGATCCCAGAAGAAAAAACAAACACCTGACACGTATTTAGGTTGGGTATCATTTTTTTTGTATCTGAAGAAAAATAGCTCCATTCCTGACTGCACAGTGGAAGAGAGCACAGTCTGCAACCAAGAGGTTGATGACCCAAAGAGGCAAGAAAAGAAAAAGCGAAAAGAAAAAGAGAAAAGGAAAAGAAATACGGAAACGCCGACCTATCATTAACAGTGATTAGGGAAAGACCAGAAGCACCAGGTGATTCAGACATGCCTACAATTTGAGCTTAATCAGTTACTCGATCATATGATTAAATTTGTTCTATCAGGATAATACAAAGGTTAATTGAGTTTGCATAAATTTCTGTTTCTGAGAGAAAGCGAATCATTTATTGCCATATTCAAATTCATTTTGTATATGTAATTGATTAAATTAAAATTTTAAATACAGGGGATTATGTTATTCTGTTCTATATATCTGCTCAAATCTCTGTTATCCCATCCCTTAATTTTATATCTAATTTTACTGTTTACTTGATCCAGGCAACAACACCTTGGTCAATCATCTCCTAGATAACAATAACCAAAAACCATGAGTGGACAGATCACACATCTCCACCACCTCCTGATAACCTTACAAGAGATGCACCAGCATATATATCACAAAAAGGATGCACCAGCATATATATCACAAAAGAAATGCACCAGGATATACATCACAAAAGAGATGCACCAGCAAATACATCACAAAAGAGACGCACCAGCATATAAATTACAGAAGAGATGCACCAGCATATATGCCACAAAACAGATGCAATAAATTATGGCTCTAACCAAGTGATGTTGAGGTCTCACAATGTTATAAATGTGTTTACTGCAGAAATAATGAAACTACAAACCTTTTCTGCTTCGTATTCGTCAATAAACTCCTGTTTCTCTGCCTCACTGAGATCACGCCACATCTGACCGATTATTTTGCCAATCTCCCATAGTTTTAGATCTGGATTGGCTGCCTTCACAGAGTCCCACACCTGACAAAGAACAAAGGTGTGAGCATTTTCTGTAATTACAAGGGACCTTGAACACGGGGAGATGAAGAATGATTTATACTGAACAAAGGAGTCATGAGGATGAGCCAAAATTATGATCAACTCTCAAGTATTATCATTGATAGACTGGAAAGCTATCAGTAACTGCAACATCTAGAAGAATCTCAAACATTACCAATAACTGTCTCTCCTAAATTAGATGGACATTTCAATCAATGATTTGGTAAAGGTGCACTGACAATATTTTTATCCTTTTCCAATGACTATTAAACGTTTTTAAGCCATTATCCCCTGGTATACTTTAGCGACCTTACATTGCTAAAATTTATTTTATTTTAAAAAATGGCAGGAAGGGATTTTGACATCATCTATAGTTTAAAGACCTTTTCCTACAAAAATTAAAGTGAAATAAACATCAAAGTCCACATTATTGTAATAACAAGAGTCTCTCAAAGTGACTGACGCTCTGCAATCCAAAAGGAATTTCCAGGAATACAAGACTATTTCTTTGTTTTAACTGCTGAGTGATGAAACTTTTTCTCATATTCCTGAGGATTATAATTTTCAAATTAACAACTGTGGAAGCTGTACTGTATTAATCATCAGCCATACATAATTAGTTTTCCGATACAAAGCCATGCTGATCAGACTTTCCATTGGTGGGTGTAGCAATGACAACATCAAGATGGCTGCCATTGTGGACATATTGGATGTCATATAAGCATCATTTCATTTCATACTAACTATGAAATTATCAATTCCACCATGGTTTACTGCCAATCCCAAGACTGGATAAAGGAGAGTTAGGCATGGTGCTAGCATCCTCATCCCATAAAACTGCGCTTGCTACAGAAACAACGAGGGGAAAATGAAACTGAAACCAGTGATAGAAGCAAAGCTGACCTGGCAACTGGATCCATGATGGATGGGGACCAAAGCCAAGATCACATCTAAATATGACAATGGACAAAAGAGAAAGATCTTAAAAACATTGGCCTGACTTAGGAAACAGAACCAAGGGCAGCAGCTAACCAGTAGCAGTGGTGCTCCCTCAATGTTGCCTCATGCAACATCCAGTGCAAAGATGACTGAATGAATGACATGTCTTCTGGTGAAAACCCAATGCTGATATGACTTTCCATCTTGGAATACTGATAAGATTTTAAAGATGGCCAGTGTGGTGGCCGTATTGAATATCAGACTGGCACCATTTTCATTTACGACCAACCAGACATCATAAGCTGTCTCTCAATGAAAATCCCATGTTGATATGACCATTCAGGTCAATTAAGGACAATAATATTAGATGTCCAGGTGGCAGCATTATTTAGGACAAACCAGACTTCATAAGCATTCTGGCAAAAACTACACCAATGTGACTTTCTGTTCAAGAAGAGTGGTGATAACAAGATTTTCATGATGACTACTGTGGCAGACATATTGGACATCAGATTGGCACCAATTTGATTTGATTAGGACCAATCAGACATCACAAGTCTTCTTTGAAAACTCCATGCTGACATGACCAATCATGCAGAACTAGCACTAACAAGACTTTAAAGATGGCTGCTCTGATGGCCACACTGGATGTCTGAGCAGTACCATTATCATTTGGGATCAACTAGACCTTGAGATGAATGTGTAAAGTTAGATGTGATGTCAAATGTAACAGCTGGATGTCTTACAACAGGCCATCGCATAAGCTCTTCTGTTCTATAACAGTAGACCCTTGCATGATGACCCCAATGCCCATTTCCAAAATGTTAGCAAAATTTTATGAACGCTTTTCTCATCAGATAATAAACCCACCCCTAGTTTTTGATAAACTTTTTTTAGTATGGTACCCTGGTCTCATTATGGAAGAAATATAGTAAATGATTTAGGTATTAAAAAAAATCTACAAGACTGAGAAAGGCTGTTGATAAAGATCCAAGTATCATTTGAATCATCACTGTCTAATCAACGGCAGGTAAACAGTAACAGACATGATCTTAAGGGAGATCTCCCCCTTGTCAGCCCACAAAATGGAGGGGGGGGGGGAGAGAGAGGAAATTGCCACACAGTTAATTATTGACCCGACACTTAAACATCTCACTTTCTTCCTGATCCATTCTGGCTGGTCTCTACTGAAATCGAAATCCTCCAAAGATTCCCCCTGGAGTTGTATCAGCATTAATCTGTTGACTCTTTCCAAGTTTATTACGTCTGTTATCAGTGTATGAAAAGTATTCTGCTGAGACCCCCTCTTTCAAAGTCTACTATATGAGGAGTATATGCACAGCTAGCTGAACCAGCTTTTAACAAGATGGGAAACTGTTCTTTATGGATGTTTGGAAGAATTTTCCAAAGTTCACAGGTACTATTTTATGGATATTTGCTCCAAAATGCATGTGATCTGGTGTCTCATTATGATGTGTAAGAGTTTACACCTAAAATTTAAATGCCAATTTTTGATGTAAATATTACACTCTTGTCTTAGTGTTGTGTTATAACCTTTTTAGAATCATTGTCCTGTTTTTAGTAAGAACCTCTTCATCTGCCACTTTCTTCATTCTACCATTCATACAAGCACCATCCTGACATGCTAGCCTACAGAAAATGGGAAACGTTTGTGCATATGCAAAATGGGAGGAAGTGGTATCAACTGCAGAACCCCTCTAGTACAATGTTTGTTATAAATATCTAGTGGGATTGCCAAAGCATCATTTTGTATTAACCTGCATACTTTGGAATGGACAGAGGTAGTTTTTGATCAATAAGTATCCTTACTTTTTAATATTTGTTTAGATCCTTATTTATTCAGTTTATTTTAACAGTAGAATAAAAAGTTTATAATAAGCATAGTGTATTTTTATATGTGAGACTTTGCTCATGCATTGCTGCTTTCCTAGAGCACAAATTTGTAAAATTTGCACACATGCATACTTCCAGCATCTCTGCTTAAAGTACTGTACCTTTCTACTATATCTCATGTAGGGCATCAGGGGCTTGTCTGGTGGCTTTGGGGGCTTTGGAACCCTTGAGTCTCCTTGACCCTGAAAATTGAATGGTCAAACTTAATTTACAATGCTGATCAAAAAAACAAGCTGAACAAAATAAGCTCATACCAGAGGCTGATTTTATAAATAATTTTAACATCCTGGCAAGATTTCAAAAACATGTCTACATTCAGCCAGGACTTGAGAAATCTGATTGATTAATTTTAAGTTGGGCTTAAATATTAGCCAATCAGATTGCTGAATTCCATACCAAAATTTAAGTCTAAACTTAAGTTTTATTGATAAAACTCATGCCAGGTAAAAGTCCTGTTCCCAGTTGTTTAAAACATCTGGTCATGTAACAAAATCTCAAACTCAGTAATGTTCAAATTACTTTAAACAAAGCTCAGAAAACTGGGAAAACAAGTGCTATAAAATATTTCATGATGTAAATTTATTCACAATGGAATCCAAGAGTTGAAAATATTTCTGTTTCTTTGGAGTTGGAGGGTTGGTTGAAGTGATACTAATTTAAACAAAATGTTATGGAAGAAGATGACTCAAAATTATGCTATTTATGAATTTTATTATTGTAAACATACTGCTATAAAAAATATGTATGACATTTTTCCAAATTTTATTTTCTTTAAATGTCACAAAAGAAATTATATTAACATCTGAAACAATATTTCAGTAATTGTTGTGATTTTATTTTGAAAGCATTTTCTACTAATACTGCTATGTTTACCAAAATTTCAAATGAAGAACAGTGAAAAAATAACCAAACTTAAGTCATTAAATCGAAATGATTAAAATCTCAAACAACCCCCCCATCTGAACATTTGGCTTAAGGCTGATGGCTATTTTTATATAAACCATATGGGCCATACCCAGCTAAACCTGCATTTCTTTCAACTGCTGTATATCTTTGATCTCTTATTATGACAGGTCTTGCTTTTTAAGACGTGTCTTTGTTTAACAGTGTTCTTGATAGATTCCAAAGACGGCAAAGCCACTGACCCTTGACACCAAAATCTCAAGAGTCAAAATGAAAATCTTGAGTGAAAACTAAAATCTCACGAGTCATCTGTTTTTAATCATGATCTTGTAGCAGGGATTGTTTGTTATTTGCAGAGCAAATTGATGCTCAAGATTTCTTTTCTCATTTTGAATAAAGGGAAACACTTATACAGTATTTTGTAACTGATGCTTAAGATTGATCACAACTTTAGGAGATTCATTCTCCTTTTCCTCACAAATGTTACTAACTTTCTGTTTCTTTGGAGTCGGAGGGTCAGAATGATCATCACCGGAAGGTCGTTCCTGAGACTGAGACAGGAAAGAAAATATACTACTTGAGCCATTGTGATTAAATTAATATGAGCCAGTGTATGACAATTCAATGAAGAAAGAAACTGTACATTTCGTAGTTCACCACCAAGATTTGTTAAAAATTATCCACAAGCATTTTTAGTTTTATTCACAAAATCACAGACTGGTGACCAATGACGACATGATAATAAACTTCACACTTAACAGTTTCTCAATAGTATTCTGGTCTAGATTTAACCTTGAATAATTTTTTTTCTTGAAGAATGTCTTCTGTCAGCATTAGAATGTGGCCACAAGAAAACAACCACACTCAGCTGGCAAGAAAGATCAAACTTATGTTTTTCTGTGGCGGGGTTTTTAAAGTTGCTGACTGTTCTCCAAGCAAAGTTCATTCTAAGTAGAAAGTTTCAGACTTGGACACACAGGATATATTCTGAAGTTTCATATGTCTTTGCCAATGTGGTATTTTTTAGTATTGGAAAAAAATTTGTTTCAACATTCTGACATAAAATGAACTAAAACATGTATCAACTTCCCTTAAATATTCCTCTGTAACATCTTGAGCAACTTAAGAACAATTCAAACATGCAAAACAATCAAAAATTACCCAATTTTTATAAAAATTACTTGAAAGCCATCATTGACCACCTCTGATCCCTTTATTACATATAACATGTCATAAAACATACTGCATGCCTTAAACTCTCCAGATTACAACAGTAATTAAATCAATTTACAGCTTGTTGTGTACACATATCAGCATTTTTGCAACCTGATTACCACACATCATTGCACTGGTATTACACTTCAGGTCTCTAATAGATTGGTTCCAACTTGTTACTGTAATCTGGGAAGAATACGAACAAATATACTGTATCTTATTGACTTTAAAAAATAATTGATTATTTCTCAAAAGCAATAGATTGTAACTATTAAATGGTATGTGCAGTAGACAGCCCTTAAAATGGTACTTTTGCTTTACCACTGGTAGAATCATGTGGATGTCGACAAGCAATCATATTCCAATATTTGATTCAAAAGTTAATCCAATCAAGTTATAATTGGTTCCCTCTTCCCCTATTATAAACATCAAAAATAATCTCAAACAATCTAACCTTGATTCAGTTATGCTCTCTTAAGCATGACATCAGTGACCTGTTGGCTCTGCTCAGTTCATATTGTCTTTTCATAGGGGCAAATAACATTCAAATGGTTAGAGACAGCATTGCTTAGTGGAAAATTATTCAACAGGCAAATCGAGGTTAATTAAGACCGATGCCCCAGATGAAATTAAAGTGTCATAGAAATGCACACATTCGAATTTCCATGCATGAAAGTGGCAACAATTGTAATTCAACATGTCAAACCCAAGGGTACATGTCTAATTATTGCAAATCACTAACAATGTGCATGCTGAATCTCAATTAGCTTGCATTTGTTTCATTTGATGTACATCTTTATCCTCTTCCTCTGACACGAATAAGATTTTATAACACATCTTTGTTTAACATAACAATTTAGGTAAACACTGTTAGGACTGTTTTAATACACAAACTGATGCATGCAGAGTGCTTTTGTGGCACCTGTAATACAGAAACTGATGCACACAAAATGCTTTTGTGGCACCTGTAATATACAAACTGATGCACACAGAGTGCTTTTGTGGCAGATGTAACAAACAAACTGATGCACACAGAGTGCCTTTGTTGGCATCTGCAAGAAATATATATATATATATATATATATATATATATATATATATATATCTATATCTATATATATAACTGCATTGTTCTGCAATATAAAACAGTGTTTCTTTAAAACAGGATTATGTTCATCAAAGGTTCAATTAAAAGTGAAGTGTACAGAAGTTTTTGTCGGCAAAATTGGTATATTATCATGATGTGTAATGTGTTGTACAACCAATTCTCATTAACTTCAGCTGTTCTAACTATGCCATATTTAAATATGAAGCCGAGATGTGGAAAAATCATTTATCATTTATAGCGTTCTATTGGAACAGGTAATTCCTGTGCCTTTGACAGCCACGTAGACATTCCTGTACATGTTTACCGACTTCTAAGCCTTTACAAGCAGTAAACTAAGCAGTCATTTACATGTGTAAACCTTGCAGCCTTATTTACTACAATTGTTTTTAAGTAGTTCAATCAGTGGAACATTTAGGGAAGATAGCTACCAACAGGTCAAAACATAAACCTAACTTTAGGTTGCCTCCCCTGACAATTCATATAAAGGGCCTGAACCGAATTTGAGCTCATCCCAGGTGTTGAGCAAGTGCGTATGTAAAGCTCTGCATACCACTTCCATGTTTCTCATGACAACTTCAACATTTTTATTTTTTGAGTTAATCAAACCAGTAAACCCAAAAGACCTCCTTTACTATTTTAATAAAGTCCAACACTTTCCTTTTAGCCACCTGTTCATACCTCCTCTTAGTGGCAGCTGGACTTTAATATTTGACAAAGACGAAAAAGAACACTTGTGTATATTTGTCGCCAACTGAACCCCTAATGAACCAACACTCCACCCTTTTTACAGCAACACGAACATGGATCTTAAAAATAAATATGTACAGTTCTGGTTACACAGAACTTTATTTTAGGGTAGATAGGTTGGTACAAATTTTTTGGAGCTGAGTTGGTCCAGACAGATTTAGATAAGCATAAACTAGAAAAAAGTGTCATTCATATCCTGAATTAACTTTGATCAATGAAGTGTTTACTCTGCCCAAATCACCCTCAAAACATAAAGATAACCAATTCTCATAAAAACCAAAATCAAGTGAAATAAAAAAAAACAACAAGCATTAATAAGGCTCATACAGGGCATCTGATTGTAGTTTATGCCCATACCACAATTATTCTGAGATGTTTTAAAAGGAGTGACAACTGTAACTTAATTAAAGGAAGAAAACACTGGATTTACTTACCGCAGATGACTTGCTATTGAGCTTGACAGGATTAAAATTTGGGTGGCCATGTGGAGAATTTATAAATGGAGTACCTCCACTTCCCTGGAAAAAAAATTCTTCACTTATCAACATTAAAAATTTCTTAAGTGCAGCAATTAGTTCTTAATTTTCATGGCAAACAAAAAAGTGAAATATGATTGAAACAATAACAGTACAATAATGAAGAGATAAAAATATCATGACTATCTATATGATTACTGTCCCTTCTTTCAGGTAGTAACTTTAGAACACTAGCAAGGGTAAAATAAAAGACCCCACCAACCAAGTCAAGGCTTCTAAACAATGCAGCATCTAACTTGTGATTAGCATTTTGATTATACATTCTGCTTAAACAAACAAGAAAGCAACATTAAGCGCATCAGGGAAAATATATATTAAGCCTTGAATGGGCAAAACAGAAATGCCGAGCACATCAGGGTACATCTATATTTAGATTCTGAACAAGCAAACAAGAACACCGAGTATATCAGGGTACACATATATTTAAAATTAAGTAGGCATCACCGAAATGCCAAGCACATCAGGCTACAAGTATTGTAAGACCTGAAAGGGCAAAACAGGAACACCAAGCATATCAAGAAAAAAAGTTAGACACATGGTAATATTAACTAATCAGTGTAGAAGACATATGACTTTCAAATACTTTAACACACTTTCCTTGTATTAGCTTAGAAATGTCACACCTAAAAGGAAAGAAAAAAGCTGTAACACTGAGGTTAATTTAAAGTGTAGACAGACATACACACGGTCAATTATGTACATGGATGTAATAGTGACTGATCTGTTGAGATTCCGCTAAGGATGGCTCAACAAAAGGAAAAAGAAGTTAATGCAGATATGACATGTGTTTTAAACAAAGAATCTCAAATAAACTTACCGCACCAGGTGTGCTACGTTCGTTACTTTGTCTCATGCGAGCTGAAATAAAAATAAAAATTAGAAGTCCAATAAACTTGAAAGAAAAGTTAACGGAGAGATTTGAAAATGAATTTCGATTCAACCCTTTAATAAATTACTTTAATATGTAAAAAAACATTTACAGTTATATAATTAATTACATAGTCTCAAACTTATTCACTTCCCTAACAGATAAAGGTGAAGTTTACATTTTTTAGGAGACATAGTTGCCTACTTCGCTTGGTAGTGAGACCCCTGCAGTGTAGTGCCTAATTGCATGGCAGGGGATTATCAAGGACTATTATGTGACTTTCTTTAATAATAATAATAATAATGAGGACTTTGTATAGCGCCTAATCTTTAGAAGCTCTCAGTGCTTTACAACATTTGACAACACTTAAAAAACATATATAATGATATGATTACAAAAATAAAAACAGACACCACGAAATTAAACATGCTGTAAATATTTAAGGTAAGGATACATTATTAGGAATTTATGTCTGTTCTTGCAGTTGAAACAGGTGAGTTTTAAAAGCGCTCTTGAATGAGATCATTGTGTCTCTGTGTCTAAGTTCAGTGGGCAATTCGTTCCACATTGCTGGGCCCTGGTATGCAAAAGAACCTTGTCCATATGATTTCATTTTCATAGTGGGAATAATGAGAATACGAGTGTCAGAAGAGAAGCGTAAGTATCTTGCTGGTGTGTACACATGGGTGAGGTCAGATAGGTATGTTGGACTGGAGCCTGTCAGTGAAATGTAGCACAGAGAACAAATTTTGTGTTTAATTCTGGATCGTGTGGATAGCCAGTGTAGGGTACAGAGCAGGGGGGAGCCGTGCTCTGATCGTGGTACTCTAAGGATGATCTGAGAAGCTGTGTTTTGAACTTTTTGAAGTTTCTGGAGTAGATATTGAGACGAACCAGACAGAATCATGTTACAATAGTCCAGTCTTGAAAGCACTAAGGAACACACAAGTGTTTTAGTGGCATCAACTGAAAGATACTTGCGAATGGAGCTGATGCGTCTCAGCTCTAGATATGCGGCCTTGCATATGTTCATGACATGCTGGTGTAATGAGAGAGTACTGTCAAGAGTAACACCTAGGTTTCGTACTGACTGTGAATTTAATGTTGGTGTTGCTGATATTTATTGTCTGAGGTAAAGGATGTGAATGAGAAAGTCTTTGTGTTGTAATCAGAATGACTTCAGTTTTATCATCATTCATCTGCAGCTTGTTACATGTCATCCATGATTTCACATCGGAAATGCACCTCTCTACGCCTTGGAAGGTAGCGTCAACTTCAGTTGGGTGGCTAGATTTGTATATTTGGGTGTCATCAGCATACAATTGGTGAGACACTGGATGATGATCTATGATACTTGAGAGTGGCTGAGTGTATAGAATGAAGAGAACAGATCCAAGAACAGACCCCTGTGGAACACCACAACATAGATCAATTGGGCTGGAGTGTTTTCCAATTGCGGTCACAATTTGTGTCCTGTTGACCAAGTAGGACTTGAACCATAGTAAGGCTGTATCGTGAATGCCAAATACATGCTGGAGACGGTGCAGTAATATATCATGGTCTATTGTGTCAAATGCTGCAGACAAGTCAAGGAGAGTGAGGACTGTAATCTTTCCGCCATCCAAAGCAGAGAGAAGGTCACTGACTACTTTCAGAAGAGTAGTTTCAGTACTGTGGCAAAGGCGATATGCAGACTGTACATTGCTAAAAAGACTGTTTGAATTCAGATGAGATACAAGTTGGGATAGAACAACTTTTTCTAAGATTTTTGACATGAATGGGAGATTCGAAACTGGGCGGTAGTTCTTTAAATCATTATGGTCGAGTGTTGGTTTCTTCAGCAGAGGCTTTACAATGGCAGTTTTGAAAAATGATGGGAATTCCCCGGATGAGAGAGAGGTATTAATAACATCAGTTAGTGAAGGCAATATTGGATCCAAGCACTCAAGCAGCAGTGATGTCGGAATCGAATCAAGTTCACATGACTTTGGTGCACTCTTCATCACGATTGTATGTACTAAGTAAATAAAGACAGGTTCAAATGCTGCTAACGGTTGCCGCTGAAATTCTGTATCGCAAGTGTATGGTGACGATGAGTCAATTGAAATTGTGTTGTCAAGTTTATCTCTGATGGTTTGTACTTTGTCACGGAAGAAATCTGCAAACAGGTCCGGAAGGTCAACTAGAGAGAAGGTAGTTGGGAGTTGTGTACATTTGTTCCTTGACATTAGCTTGTTAGTAATCTCGAATAGCTCTTTGCAGCTAGAACTTTAGATCAAATAAAAGATTTCCTGCTATCTTTACTTAAGTTAATGTTTTTATTGCTATATCTACTGAAGTCATTGTTTATCTGGCTGAGTTGTAAATTTGCCTTTGTTTTAGTAACATACAATGAGTTTTACTTTGTTCTGATAAAAAAAATGAAACTTGTTGGCATTTGGCCAATGTGAACTGAGTACTAATAATCAACCAATCATCGATCAAGGATCCAAAGTGCCCGTGACTCAGCCTTTTTTTTGCAAAGATTTTCTGGAAAATATCTAGCAACTAGCTGCCTGAGATGCAAGTGAAGTCTTAAATGTGACTTCAGAATGAGGCTGAGGGCAAATGGTTGTCAGAAGTAAAATAAAAGACAATAGCATCCAGACTGGGACAATAAAATCTTTTCAGTATTAAGGAGTGTAGCTTTAAAAAAAATTTCAGTCATATCGCTGTGATGTCTGCATTTTGGCAGTTTATAGTGATGTCTAGCACTGGGGCATCATGCTGCAGAAATGTAGCATCATCTCCCACCCAGTCACATTATCCTGACACAGGGCCAACCAGCCCTAACACTAACCTCTTAATGCCGAGTGCCAAGCAAGGCAGCTGCTAGTACTATTTTTATAAGTTTTTGGTATGACTCGGCCGGGATTTGAACCTGAGACCTACCCCATCCGAGGCGGACGCTATTCACTATTCACTATTAAAGAAAGAAAATGATGGTGATACAATGCACTGCTTGTTCCTGGTATGCATAGTGCAGAAAAATGAATGCTTTCATTAATGGAAGAATTAATTTGCAGTTCTCTGCAATTACCTGACATAAGGCAGAACCAGATTATGTACTGCTATTGCAGGGTGGATTTCTCAGTACCTGTTCCTCTCTATTTTTCTCCACACAGCATGCACATTTAATCAAAACATCAAAATGGTTCTGGTCACAAAATCACAAATACAGATCAATGTTCTCTGATCCAATGCGGACAGAGAAAATCCTTTTCCCTGCACAACACAGCATAAAAAATGCAAAGTGTTTAAAATAAGTCTGCTCAATTGTTGTCTTGAATGAAGTATAGCTCAGAACATGTTTTATTTGTACACCGAAGTTGGGACTCTAATTTACCCAAGGACAACCCATATTTTCCTTAGGATTCCACATTTCTGGAGTCAGGAGTTAGGGTTAGGAGTCAGGAGTTCTACATATCAATTTTCAAAATCAATGGAATTCCCTGAGCACAGCTGTAATACATTCAACTGAATGACCAGCATTTGGATCATTCACAATTTACTGTATAAATTAAGCATACATAATTGGGATAAATCCTCAGTAAGATCAGAAACAATGTTTGTGTTTACTTCTCCATGGTTCAGAGTTCTTTTTCTCAAGTCTTGTGTTGTTAAGTTAAATAACCAAAAAACATACTTACCACTAGGAGGCGTTTGTGGAGGTGCCCTCATGCTTGGAAGTGCCATTTTGCAAAGTTAAAGTCTGAACTGGAAAAAAAATGAAAACTGCAGCAAATTGTGAGCAGAAAACAATTGTTTTCATTCAAATATATCACCTCAAAATACATACTGAGAGAAAATTCTAACCAAATAAAAATAAGTCTATTAATGGCAAACCATTGTGGACAACACAAAATATTTATTAGCTATGCACAAGTTGTTTTGAAAAACGGATTTTCTGGGTGTAATATTATAACTTCTTTGGATTTATCATGGTCTCATTATTACACATTTATATTTCTATCCCCCCAAAAAACTCTTAAGATATTACGCCAGGAGCTGTCCAAAAATTTAAATCTAAAAATAACCGGTTGCCAAAATTTCTGCCTTTGGAGATCAACAATATTCTCCTCAACAAAGGGAAATTTGCAAAAATGTGAAAAATGGAAACATTTTTTTATAATACCTTAAATTAAACAAATGTTCAGATATTAATAAATTGTTACAAGTTAATTAAAAAATACATTTAAAACATGTATTACAATTCTTTCATATGTACAGTAATTGGAGTAAATTGTCACATCACTTTGATTTACTCGAAAATAGAAGCACAATCTGAGATAATCAAAATTGCAAAATGCGTGTTAACATCCATTGTTTCAATTTCATGGACATTTCTTCGAAAATACTGAGAACCAATTCAAAAATTGAGACTAGACTCAACAGCACTTTGTTATGATGGCGAAGGGTTAAGTTGCATTTATAAGAATGTAGGCTGGCACTGAAAATCGTCAACATAGCAGTCCAGAAGTTTATACCTCTTTAGCTCATGATCAGTCCTATTAAAAGTATGCATGTTGTGTTTGAATTTGTTACACGGTGTGCCAATTTCATTGAAAAAGTTGACATTCATGTGTAGTGTAACATTTTCGAGCCGTTAGAATGATGTCACTAGGTATCTGTACTACTTCCACCACTGTGGCAATGCATCTTCCGGTTTGGACTACACGCCTGATACACTTCATTCAAACTTCTATTTCAGCTAAAATTTTCAAAATATATCTAAAAAATGGCAAAATCATTGCTCAGTGTAAAATTTATGTATAGAGTGCGTATTTGGCTAAATAAGAAAATAAAATGCAATTTAAATTTTTCACCATGCCATGCCAATATTAAAATAAACCCACATATGAAAGATTTGGGTTTTTCTTTTTTACTTTACATAAAAACCATAATTCCATCCAAGTCGTTATCACTTTAACACAGGGTATGGTGCAAAAAGGTCCCGTTCTGATCTCCAGGTCTAATGTTAATTTTCAAAAGCCTATTAGAGTTATCCCCACCTCGCTTGCACATAGCTATATTTAAATTCAAAAACATTAAAAAATTAATGTCTAAATATTAGAAAATGACTCGCTAAGATTGTTGCAATTTTGACATTAATTTTTCAACAGTAACATCAGTTGGGGCATTACTGGACGAATATTAAATGGAATGCAGTAGTAAGACTTATCTATTTAAGCTCTTCCTGCCAAATGGAATTTACGTTAGCAAATAACCTCGACTGCTATTTTGCAGCATCCATTTTGAACATACATGTATCACATGATCATGCAAAATAGAGGCTCAACACAGGGTAAAATCAGACACCTCCAGGTATTCTCAGATATTTATTCCTATTTTTTAAAAATGTTTAAACCTTAACATACATATTTAATCAAATGCATGAAATAAATTAAACAAAATAATGTAAATATTCAAAAAAAAAATTATATTTATCACGATTGTTACCGTCTGTATAAAAATTGCATCATGGGGTTTCAAAAATGTTTAAATGAACTCTGTAACAAAAAGATTCACACAGTTACTGATGATGTCTACACTGCCAGAAAGGTGACTACTGTTTAACTTTCCAGTAACCCAAGTGCAATAGAAGAACTTACATCATTTAAGCTTCAAGAAAAGATAATCTTTTTTTACATTACTAGTTATGATTATCAAGATAGGGATTGTTATAAACATTTCATTACTTCTTAATAATGTGTATTACACTGTTAGATAAACAGTACTGAAGAAATGTGACGAGACAGCTGAAACTTTTTAAAATGAAATATTTACATAATAATAATAATAATAATAACAACAACAAACAAGTTGGTGAAAAGATTTGATTTTATTTTATTTTCATTCATGAGGGTTAATGAAGAGTACTGACATATTTGATTCTTAATTAATCAATTAATCACAAATGTTATTAACGCAGTTTTGCTCAGAATACCAACTAAATCATCAACAATATCAGCTGAAATGGTTTTTATCTTCTTTACAAGTTTAATTTACTTGAAATATTAACC
>JAECUM010000151.1:0-91043 GCA_016617855.1 Megalonaias nervosa | reverse complement strand
TATATATTATATGTATAGTATGTATGCTGTATCAATGGTATACCATGAGATGTATAAATTTTTCATTAAAAGGAAACGAGGCTTGCTGAGTTTCCTTTTAATGAAAAATTTATACAACGAGTGGTATATCATTGATACAGCATATGTACTGTACATATATTTTATTTATATCACATACAAATACATAGAGAGAGAGAGAGAGAGAGAGAGAGAGGGGCCTTTGGACATTTTCATATTTAGTTAATAATAATCAATTATTAGAACATTATGGTATATTTAAGAAACAACAACAAAACATTAAATACATCACAGTATGTGTTCCATGTAAACGAGGAATTTACTGTATAATATCGACATAGTTTGCAACTTTGTATAATTGATAAACACTGTAGATAAATCCCAAGGAAAAGTGCACACATATCTTTACAACGAACCATATTCTTGTAGGTTGCTTGGTGTAATTTCTATTTGAAGATTTTAATCCAGCCCAAATTCCTTTTCTCTCTCATTCCACATTTCTGTGTAGTTTGTCTGTTATGCATGAGAGGGGAGGGGGAACAGAAAGCAGAAAGGATTGTGATGAAAATGTGTACCATATTAAATTCATTTAGAAAACGAGGATTATTAATACTTTTTATCAGTATCTTCATATGTCACTAATGATTACTGTGTGGAAATTCATCATTGATCTAGAATCAACTGCAGTCAGTCAGTAGAATGTTTATATATGCGTATTATTCTGCCATGGGCAGATCACAATTTGATATTCCAATATCATTTGATATATCAAATTGCTTTATACCAACACTTTAAATGTCATGTTATTTTTAATGTATTAGTGTGATATTTTGGTCACACTATAATGTTGGTTAGAGGAGTTACAGAACTTACTGTCGTGCAAGTGAGGTCACATTATACTGAGGTAGGTTGTGCAAGTGAGGTCACATTATACTGAGGTAGGTTCAATACCAAAACTGTTTTCTAAAATGGAATCCATGATTTTTTCCATGTTACATTGGGGATGGTGCTTTACTGAGGCACCTCGAGGTGAGGTACCACTGTATTTCTTATTGAGTCAAATTTCAGATTTAAATATTTAAAAAAAAATATAATTTGCAATATTAGTTTAGTGTTGCTGATGATCTGGTGAATAAAAATCTTTTTTTAATTGAAGGTAGGGTGGTATTGTCCCTCCTTGAACTTTTCTGTGTCCCCCTTTGGCTTCAAGAAGGCAACTATTATGGATGCAACCTTTTTGACCAGGAATGTGTCCAGTGATGATGTTCGTGCTGAGAAAGAAGGTCTTGGGTTTTTCAAGAGAATTGGGTTTATGGACTTTGTATTTTAAGGACTTTAGCCTTTTGTTGTCTATGCATTTTTTCATATATGCTTGGCACTATATAGCTAGGATTGTGCTGATGTACCATTATTCCTATACACACATACATACATACATACTTCTCTGCATTTGTCATATGTGGCAATGATATAGTGGAAACTAATCATATATGCAGTACAAAATGGAATCACACTTTGAAGGGGATTAAAGTAAAGGTCATACTGGTCATGTAGGCATTCAGAGCCGAGTATTTCAGTAAGAGTGGCATTTTTTAGAATTTGATTACGTGTACCTTTAAATGGCAATTACTCACTTTATAAAGATCCTCATAGATCCATATTCCTTTGGAAGGTCATTATTTACACACCCCAAGAAGTACATACGGCAAAATCAATGTTAAATTATGTTTACATTTCTTGGATGAAGTAACCTAAACCTGTGATCCAGTACAAACCGGATTGAATGTCACACCCACAACAACTGTTGGTGAAAATAAATTTGTTCTACCCTGTTATTTGTTATGATAGGCCTGACATCTTTTATTGACGCATTTTAGTACTTGGCTACCAATGTAAACGTAATCAGTAATTTTCATCTGGAAGTTTTTTGATGACATTTAAGGTGCAGAGCATTCAACAGCAGAATTTAATAGACTTTGGTTACACTATTTTAGTATTAAGTTTTTGATCAACAATTAATATTTAATTTAATTTGAATTAGTGTGCATACATGACCTCATTGACATACACTATAACAGGTTTAGGACAAAACATGAAGCTGCAGAGTGTCCAGTCAGTTATTGAGATAGGATGTAAATTGGCAGGGTATTAATGCTTGTGCATTTTGTGTTTGCTACATGTACACACATGTACATTTGGAATTTGAAGACCCCCCCCAAAATTAGTATTTATTGATCTATGAAGCAAATGTAGCACCATGTGTACCATATGCACAGATTAAAGTGTGAACAAAATTTTCATTTATTGCCATGATATGCATGGGAATAAATGATTTCACTGTCTATACAGAGTAGGATGGGTTTAAGTTGGCTGACACGTTTGGCAGGGATCCAGATGATCATATTACACAGAAACTGAATCAGACAAGTTCAGCTGTACAATACAATGTTAATTATGTACACTACTTTTGTTTATTTTGTATGATGTAGACCATCAAAGTTTGCCCTAAGTACATGATGTATTCTGTATAAACTTACAAGTTATCTGGAAAACTTGTCATCAGTATAATTGGTGAATGAGTCCTTTTGTTTTTTTTTATTATCAGTTCACTGTTAGCCTCTTCTAACCTGAAGATATTTTATATGCAGTTTTATCTGATTGAAGTAGGGTTATTCTAGTCCTTCAAACAGATTACCAGATTATGTGACTTATGATTTTTGATCATCTGTCATGCAGACTTGAAAGTTGATGAACCTGTCTATTTTTGCAATTTGAGATTCTTAAATGCCTTAATTTTTTTTTTCAGTGACATCAGCAACCTTTTGGAAAAGCAGTTGAACTGATAAACCATAGAGACACCAATGCAGCCAGACCATTTAAGAGAATTATGGATTTATAGGCAGTCAGCAATACTTCAGTAGTGGTAGTGTCACACAACTCTTCATTAGACTGTCAGCCAAGGGATAACTGATTAGGAAGGTATTGGTAAGTACCGGTACATTCATAGGCTTAGTCATAAGCTGGTTTAATGGTGTTATTTATATGGTGGATTGTTCAAAAGTGTTAAGGTAATTTTTGGATGTAAGCTGCCAAGATTATTTTGTGTAAATCCAAAATTGTACCATAATAGTGGATCTGTGTGATTCATATGCAGTTAACCTCAGTGAATCAGCAGAAACTTGTGATGCATAGAAACTGGTGTATATCAGAACAGCATGTACAATATAATAATTAAAGCACAAGTACATTTTAAATGTGGGGTGTATGGACTAATGTAATATTGGCTTAAACCCATAATACATTATCATGGACACTTTTGATTTATGGGCTTTTAAGCGAATGTAATTTTACTAAAGTATTATGAAAGTACATTAGTCAGAAATACATTGTCACTGTAACATATTGGGAAGTAAGTAGTCAGAAGTATAGTATTATTGTAACATATTGGGTAAGTCAGTGATCAGAAGTACAGTATTATTTTGAGATATCAGGAAAGTCAGTAGTCATAAGTACAGTATTAATTGTAACTTGTAATATATTAGGGTAGTTGGTAGTCAGAAGTACAGCATCATTGTAACATTGGGGAAATTGGTTGTCAGAAATACAGTGTCATTTTAACATACAGTGGAAGTCAGTAGTCCAGAGAACAGTATCATTGTGAGATATCCAGGCATTCAGGAGTCAGAAGTATAGTATTATTGTAACATATTAGGGAAGTCAGTAGTCAGAAGTACAATATCATTGTGAGATATCAGTGAAGTAAGTAGTCAGACGTACAGTATCATTATAACATACTAGGGTAGTTAAAAGTGCAGTATCACTGTACAGTATTGGGGAGGTCAGTAGTCAGAAATACAGTATTGTAAAGTATAAGGCAAGTCAATTGTCAGAAGTGCAGTGTCATTGTAATATATTGGGGAAGTCAGTAGTCAGAAGTACAGTATTATGGTAGCATATTAGGGCAGTCAGAAGTACAGTATCACTGGAACATGTTTTGATCCTTGGAATTGAAAAGTGACCCATTTTTCTGATGCATGGAAATTCCAGCCTGTATGTTTTTATGACACATGTAGATTTGGATTGGAGTATCACCATTAATTTCCTACTGAGTTTGTGCTGTTCATAACAAATTTACTGCATGTGACAATGATCAACATTTTCTCAACTACTGTATACACCTTATCAGCCAATAATATTTCAACTATGGAAAATCAATATGAACTTGGCAGAGCTAGTAGGTTATGATATCACACTTCGATGTGCATAATCAATCAAGGTTGGATTGTTTTGAGATCATCTTTGATGTTTGCTGTGGTGAGAGGAAGAGGGAAACATTATAACTTGAATGGATTAACATTTGATCCAATATCAGCATTTGTATGATTGCCCATTAGATTGTCATCAGTTGTAAACTGGACAAACTTTAATTGTGTTTTACTGGCGTTCAGTTTGCTTCAATTGGCAAAATGTTTAGAAATTCGGAATCAAGTTATGACTCAATTGAATGGATTCATTTCTGATCAGATATCGGTGTTTGTTTGATTATGCAATAAATTATATTAGTTAGACAAAGCTGTGAAAAATATGGCAGTTCACAAAGCCAGTTGTCAAAAGTAAGTGGACAAACTTTAATTGTGTTTTATTAGCAATTGATTTGCTTCAATTGGTGAAACGTTTAAAAGCACTCAGTCAATACAGTGTGACTCCACTATAACACGGTAGTTGGGGTCCATAGAACCTGACCGTGTTATAGACCAAACTGTGTTATAACCAACCAAGTCAGGTAGCTGGAGAAAATGATGTATTTACCTAAAATATTGTGGGCGCATGGGTCGGGTGGGGTGGGGTGGGGTAATAAAAGTGGGTGCAAAAAGTACATACTTTTGATTAAATGAAGACAAACTAGTCTGAAAAACACTTGTATATTGACAACTTACATTTTTGTAGTACAATCCATAATCCGTTAACTACTGTACTTGTATATAATAAATCCATGAATTTGAGTATAGATCACATGTTATAAACTTCATGTATGACTCACATCCCATTACAAAACACAAATAACACATATTTATAAAAAAATGTCAGTTCTCGTTTTGATCTATATCTGATTGTCACTTAACACTTCACTACAACTGTCGCAAGTAGCACATGGCTGTAACTGTTTACATGCTACATGTACATGTACTAAAATTGGCCTGGATTTTTTTCTGCTGGAGACAGTATCATCTTGCATAGGCTACCCAGGGGAGGAGGTTATTGATAGGGAAATGAAAACTTTAACAAATTAAAAAGTTTAACAAACATCTGTGCAAGATATCCCATCTTCAATTAACTTAACTATCGTTTGAAAAGATTGGAAATTTAATTTGCTTTTTATGCTGCTGTTGGTAGCGACTGTAAGCATAATTTTTTCCAGCAAAAATGAAACTTTCATGGCACAATAAAGGAGTTCCACTCACTTTTGAAAATGCAACAATATATCAGATTCCATTGCTTTTACTTAAGTTTGGTGCTGACTTACTTTGATGAAAGGTTATTTGTTTTTGTTGAAGATTGTAGTCGGCTTTCTGTGATGAAGAGTGCATGTGTTACATATGTTACCACTAAAGGACAGCTTTGGCGGACCAAACGGATGTCTGTTTCTTATTGCGGCGGCAACATCAAATAATTGTAGAACATTGATTGGGACTGAATTTCTTTTTTCATTTGCTTTGTATCTAAACAGAATGATCGGTGCTTCATAGGTGATCAGTTTCCTTTGAAATTGCATCAGAATTATAATTTCTGGGTTTTTTTTAAAAACAATTAGCTATCGTTTGGTTGATTGTAGCAGTTCCTTTTCCTGCTTCCACAAGTGGGTCAGTTGTTGCTAGTCCCGATAGCATAAGTAGACCAACGAGTAGATCTGTTCTTTTGTTTTGTTTTTTTCTTTCCTTTTTTTTGTTGTGACATTGCTGGTGGAGTATGCTGCCTTCCATGCATGCGTCAGAATTTTTTGTTAAAAAAAAGGGAAAACATATGATGAATACGCAAGTGCTCTGTTCTGTTCTGACAGGGATTACTACAGAAAATATGAGTGTTCTACAGGATTTAATCCTATGAGTGAAAAGATGAGGAATTTTACTTACCATCCACATACAGAGGTCAGTCAAAATAAATATATTAATTATTAGCGAGCAGCCAATATTCTGACACTATTTTGTCCAAAAGATCCATTATAGGAAAGTGCCTTGTCCGGTTGATCTCCACTACCAGATATGTTTTTAAAAAAGTGCCGAGATCTCACAGCATACAGTACTCTGGCCAGGTGTCAGAATGTGCAGATTATGATATAACAGTGCAATATTAAGATGGTTTGTCAATATGAAAAAAAAAATGTTTATCTACTGATAGGTAAATCCCAGTGTGTTTTATATAACGAGTTTGTGGCTTCCTTTCATGATGCCTCTGAATTTTTTCACTCCAAACCCAAGGTTGTATATACAAGTTTAAACAGTCAGTAATGTCTGGTATTTAAAAACAACAGATGGTATATTTTGATATTTTGTTGCCAGTATGGAATATATGTCGAAATTTGCAACATTGGTGAAGCCCAATGTGTTCCTTAATAAACTTTTTACACATTATTTTTCGTACTTTTAGAAGAAAAAAAATTTTCTTTTAGAGTATGTGATAAATAATACATGCATATGAAATTGCAGGGGCCACACCACAATTGTCTTATATTAGAATTCATACACAATCTCTTCCCCAAAAATGATAATAAACTTTTTACATGTCACTTTTAAGAAAGAAAAACAAATTTTTGTGTATGTGAAAAGTACATGCTTACGAAATTTCGGGAGCCATGCCACAACTGTGTTTTATCCGAATTCATGTTATAACGGAGGATGCTGTAGTGGGGTCACACTGTACATCTTAACTTCTAAATCATCAGGTAAAACATGATGTGAGTAGTTTTGTCTAATTACCTGCATCCATTGTAAGGGCTTTCAGGTGATGAAGGGTGTGAGAAGTTGTATCTAATTACTTGTGTCCAATGGAAGTGTTATCAGGTGAGGCATGGTGTAAGTGGTTGTAACTAATTATCCGTGTCCAGTGGGAGTGGTATCAGGTGAGGTATGGTGTAAGTGGTTGTATCTAAGTACCTTTGTCCATTGGGAGTGGTATCAGGTGAGGCATGGTGTAAGTGGTTGTAACTAATTACCCATGTCCAGTGGGAGTGGTATCAGGTGAAGCATGGTGTAAGTGGTTGTATGTAATTACCTGTGTCCATTGGGAGGGGTATTAGGTGAGACACAGTGTACACAGGGTAAATGGTTGTATCAAATTACCTGATTCCATTGGGATGGTTATCAGCTGAGGCATAGTATGAGTAGTTGTATCTAATTACCTGTGCCCAGTGGGAGGGATATCAGGTGAGATATGATGTGAGTATTTGTACAGTGTTATATAACATGGACCAACATGTGGGAAGTGTTTCCACAACATCGATGAAAATATAGGAAATGTATAGTAACTTTGAGCAAATTTTCACACAAACCACTGCTTTGATTTTAATAAAATCTTTGATTTCTTTTTATTTTGGTTGTGTAACAAGTCTAAAAAAAATCATTATTTGATGCATTAGGAAAATGTTCTCATCAGAATGAGTATGGGTGGGAGCAAATTACAGAAAAATCCATTAATTGCTGTAGTCCCATACTGGAAGAAATAATTTGTATGAAAGTGTTGATTAGATATAGGATCTTCATTGGCTGGGCTTGAAAAAGTTTAAAATTTTTAACAGATTTCATAAGAAATGTGAATAAGTGTTGAATTCTACATATAACCTGACAAAAACCATTGCATTTTAATAGAGACCAAGACAGTGTTAGAGAACGACTTTGAAGAAAATTAGAAAAGTGATGCCATGTTTATTATTTTTATTTCTTGCTGCCATTTGGTGATATCATGATGTGTTATTAGACGTGTTGTATAACAAAATATGAGATGGGCTTTTGAAATGTCATGCCGTTTACATGGTGTAATAAATAGACAAAACTACATGTGTTTTGTTTTAAGTGTGTGGAAAGAGCGAGTTTGATATGGCATAGGAATATGTCAAGGTATAAAATAATTTCTTTCCCCCGACTTTTGTTGTTTTTTACGTATTACATATCCCCTTTTTATTCATACATTCTTTTCAACTTTTTTTAATGTATACTTGAAAAATACATGAATTAGACACTTGGCATTTTAAGAAAGATAGTGTACAAACCTCTGAAAAATTCCCATGCATGTAACCGGGGCTAATCCTAGATACATACTGTGCAGTTGATACATTGGTCCGTCTATTTTACAGATTTACTTTTCAGCTTTGAATTTTTTACAGTGTTGTATAGGACATATGAATGGACTTAAACTACAGTCATAGACAAGTGAAGTTTTTCCTTCTCAAATGGAACATTGATCTTTGGATCAGTGTGTTATACTTTTTCTTAAACCCTATGTACTGAATACACACACTCTACTTCCACGCAAATTATAGGGCAAATTTTACAGATTAAAAATAAATAAATACATTCAATTTTATACAGAAAGCTCATCAATTTACAAACTTTCTATTTTTTGGGGTTTTGATTGATAATAAAAACAATTATTGATGCATTTGACCTTCAAGGTGATAATTTAGACATACATTAAGAAAACAGATTCGTTTTCTTTCAAATGCATACTAAATTTGTAATATTTGTTTGGATATTCTTTGCAAATACCAAACTTATTTTTAAAGTTCAAATACTGTAGCCATAGTTGCTGTCTCTTAATTAAGCTGTTTATCTCGACATGACTGCCGGAGTCTTTCTTACTTTGTATGGACTTTTAAAACTTTCAGTGATTTAAGTGGCTAAGTACTCTCTCTCCCTCTCTCTCTCTTTCTCATTCTCTCTCTCTCTCTCACACACACACACACACACACACACACACACACACACACACACACACACACACACACACACACACACACACACACACACACACACACATTGTAAAACATTCGGTCCAAAATAGTCAAGCTCAATACGTCCAATTTCTCAGCAGTGAAAAGCCCATTAACTGCAGTCGGAACAATCATTTTTACCCAGTATGACTACATTTCTTAACATTACAAATATGTGTTGGCATTTATGATAATTTAGAATGTATAAGAATAAATCATTCCAGATATTTTATAAGTGGACTATTATTGATTATTTCAAGTTGTAAAAGTAATTCAAGGCTGGGTTTGCGATATGGATTTTTTATGTGTGCAATACAGAATCACAGATTGAACATCTGGATCAGCCATGTAAGATTAAATTGGTATGTCATAATTATTTTGCCACTTTGGGTGTTCATACGTTCCTCAGTAAATTACCTCAACATAGCGTGGTCTCTCTCTAATATAATAAAATGGGTATGGTGATGGATTCCTTGTTTGGTTAACAGTAGTTATGATTTTGAAATGAAGTTACCTCATTTAAAACACATTACACTTTTCTGGCTCCCCTGAACAGTGTTATGTTGTGAAGGACTGCTGTATTTTGAGGCCCAGAGTGGGCGTTCTTGTTATCCAGACATTTGCGTTAATGAGGTTTGTGGCGACCACCATAGATTCAGGCCTTGAGATCCCAGCAGTAAAACAGTTGTTTTGTTCATAATAATAATAATGAGGACTTTGTATAGCGCCTAATTTTCAGAAGTTCTAAGCACTTTGCAACATTAGACAACACCTATATAATGATATGATTACAAAAAACAAACCCCATGAAATTAGAAAACATAAAACATGCTGAAAATATTTAAGGTAGGAAATATTATTAGGTCTTACGTTTGTTCTTGCAGTCGAAATAGGTGAGTTTTAAGAGTGCTCTTGAATGAGATCACTGTGTCTTTGTGTCTGAGTTCAGTGGGCAATTCATTCCATGTTGCTGGGCCCTGGTATGCAAAAGAATGTTGTCCATATGATTTCGTTTTCATAGTGGGAATAATGAGTATACGATTGTCAGAAGAGAAGTGTAAGTATCTTGCTGGTATGTACACATGGGTGAGGTTGGATAGGTATGTTGGACTGGAGCCCGTCAGTGAAACGTAGCACAGAGAACAAATTTTGTGTTTGATTCTGGATCGAATGGATAGCCAGTGTAGGGTACAGAGCAGGGGGGAGGTGTGCTCTGATCGTGGTTCTCTAAGGATGATCCAAGCAGCTGTGTTTTGAACTTTTTGAAGTTTCTGGAGAAGATATTGAGACGAACCAGACAGAATTGAGTTACAGTAGTCCAGTCTTGAAAGTGCTAAGGAACACACAAGTGTTCTAGTGGCATCGACTGAAAGATATTTGCGAATGGAGCTGATGTGTCTCAGCTCAAGATATGCAGCCTTGCATATGTTCATGACATGTTGGTGCAATATGAGAGTACTGTCGAGAGTAACACCTAGGTTTCATACTGACTGTGTGAATTTAATGTTGGTGTTGCTGATATTTATTGTTTGAGGTAAAGGATGTGAATGAGAAAGTCTGTGTTGTAATCAGAATGGCTTCAGTTTTATCATCATTCATCTGCAGCTTGTTACATGTCATCCATGATTTCACATCAGAAATGCACCTCTCTACGCCTTGGATGGTAGCATCAACTTCAGTTGGGTGGCTAGATTTGTATATTTGGGTGTCATCAGTGTACAATTGGTGAGACACTGGATGATGATCTATGACACTTGAGAGCGGCTGAGTGTATAGAATGAAGAAAACAGGTCCAACAACAGACCTCTGTGGAATACCACAACATAGATCAACTGGGCTGGAGTGTATTCCATTTGCGGACACAATTTGTGTCCTGTTGACCAAGTAGGACTTGAACTACAGTAAGACTGTATCATGAATGTCAAATACATGCTGAAGACTGTGAAGTAATATATCATGGTCTATTGTGTCAAATGCTGCAGTCAAATCAAGGAGGGTGAGGACTGTAATCTTTCCACTATCCAAAGCAGAGAGAAGGTCATTAACTACTTTCAGAAAAGTAGTTTCAGTACTGTGGCAAGGGCGATATGCAGACTGTACATTGCTAATAAGACTGTTTGAATTCAGATGAGATACAAGTTGGGGTAGAACAACTTTTTCTAAGATTTTTGACATGAATGGGAGATTAGAAACTGTCAGGATTCAGTACTTAGTTGCAACATATGCAGTATTACAATCTAATTTCTTTTGCCTATAGACTTTCGCTGATTGCATAGGACTTGCACCGTCTCATAACAGTACAGGTTTTGAATCAGTAGGTCTATAGGTCTTTACAGGTAGTGTGTGTTTCCACATGTCAGTTACCCTGGGATGTACTTCATCTGCGTTCATTATATTTTTACTAGCTTCTTCTGATATAATGAATCACCCACTTAGTGGCCAAACTATTTTTGAGATTTGGAGTTTCCAAGAAATTTCTTAAAATAGGTGCAATAAGTGGTTATCTTACAGTCATAGATGATGACAACTGTAAGAATTGTTCATCTGCAGTTTTGCCACTGTGTGTTAATTGTTCTCTTAACACTACATTGATCATAGCAGTAGAGCAAGGTGATAGTGTTTACCTGTACTCTCCTTTAGAGTTGCTACTATATTAAATGAAATTTCATTAGCCATTTTTGTCCTATTGTTGACCCTGTACTCTCCTTTAGAGTTGTTACTTTATTAGATAATTTCATTAGCCATTTTTGTCTTGGACAGTCATAAAATACATGCATGCTTACTGAGTTCAGTGTGTTGTGGGAAAATTGAAACAATAAAGCAAATGAAGTACACAAACCATAAATGCCACCAGGAAGTTATACAATAGCATGCATGATTATGATGAGCTAGAAGAACTCAATCCCATTAGGCAATAAAAGCTATCAGGAGCAGACTGGATAATTATGTGGCATGCCTGGTAGAATCAAAAGACATTCAATAATAATTTTCTGACACTATCCTCTGGTTTATTTAGAGGGGTTTAATTGGTGTGGTGGTGATCAGAGTCTCATTTTCCAGCTAAACAGTACACATTTCACTGGAAAGCATTGGAAGATAGCCATTGTAAGCAAAATAGTATTGATACTTTAGAAAACAGTCAAAAAGAGGACACAAATGAAATTGCTTGAAACAGAGTTGTTATTGTATGTATCCATCCAATATGGCCACAATGGCTACCATAAAGATCTTGTTACTGAATGGATTGTGATATTGATATGGGATTTTCACCAGAAGACTTAATATGATGTCGATTTGGTTACATATGAAAATGTTGCCAGTGTAACATCCGATATTGCTGCGATGGTAAACATCTTTAAAAATATCCTGGTGCTACTCCTAAATGGATCATCATAAAGACAGATATTTTCACTAAAAGTCTTATTATAATGTCTGTTTGGTCTTCAGATCTGACATCTATTAATATGGCTACTGTGGAGACCATCTTGAAAATCTTTTTATAGCTACTCATAAACAGGTGTTCATATTGACATTGAGGTTGCATACAAAAAAACTTCTTTTGATGCATAGGTGGTCCTGAATGAAAATGGTGTTGATCTGATCCAATATGGCCACCATGGTATTCATCTTGGAAATTTTTTTAATGCTGCTTCTCCTTAATGTATGGCTATATCAAAATGGGGTTTTCACTGAAAGACTTTATATCATGTCTAGTTTGCCCCAAATGAAAATTATGCTCCTTGAATATCCAATATGTCCACCATCATGGCTATCCCAAAAATCTTGTTATCCCAACTGCTTCAGAGTGAATAGTCTTGTTAACACCAGGTTTTCATTCAAAGGTTTCTTATATTTCTAGTTTGTCCTAAATCAAAATCATTCCCTTGGAGATCTTAAAAATCTTGTTATTGCTACTCTACAGAATGGATGATTTTATTGACATGAAATGGTGCAGGTTTGACCTACAGTATGCCCCCCCACCCATGGTAGCAATATTGAATATCTTGTGTTAGCTTCATCAGTCTTCTGAACAGCTGAACTTATAGACAGTGGGCTTTTCACCGAGACCTTTTTAGGAGATCTAGTAGTCCTAAATAATGATGGTAACATTTGATTATATGTGGAGTGAAATTGCAAACAACAAAGATTGTGATCTGTCATATCTACTGATTGCAGTTGTACTTGACTTATAAGTGAGTATATATGGTAATATAAACTATGCTATTATGACAAGTTATGGATCTTCCATGCATGTTCAATCACTGTGAGAACACACACTTAGATAGAGTTATATAACAATGTTGAATTAGTTTTGGTCACTAAGCCATCCAAAGCATTCTTCAGCATGATTAAAGTCTTGATAAATTAGATTCAGTCTGTATTTTAAGTCTTGCTGTGTAGTGTTTGCAGAATGCTCCAATGAATTACCTCACCTCAACTCAGTAGAGCAGAGCTGTTGTACTACATGTGGCATCGGTGTCTGCAGATGAAAGCATATACTGTATATTTTCTAATTAACTCCCACTCTAATTGATGCCTCCTCCCCTTTTTTTAAGAGTAGAAAATTTAAAAAAAAAGATGCAGTGCAAGGACTGTGCTATTCAACACTGTCTGCTTCATATCCATGATTACAACATAATACTGCAGGTAAGGCTGAATCTCAGTTGATCAAACGTTTAGTCCAAAACAAAAAATATGCATGGTTCCAGTAACAGGGGGAAAAATACAGGGTAGAAAGGGCATGTGTTCATATCATATTTTCCAAACTTGATATAAATTACAAAGAAGTTATTCACCCTGCATGCCAGAAATACTACTAAATCACAACTAAATGTTTAATAACATTTGTGTTTGATGTGTCTGTTTGCAGATAGTTTCAAAGTTTAATATTTTGTTTGAAAACTCTGGAAAGCTGAAAGTAATGTCAGCCATACTAATGCTGATTGTACATCAACATTTACCTTTCCTACAAATGTCCACACATTTATTTCAAATTTTGTAGGTGTCAAAAGCAGCATGTTCCCATTCAAACACTTTCAACAATGTCAGTTTGGTAGCAAACGACACAAACTTTCTCATAATAGTCACCACATGATGGTATTTTCAAAATTAATTCGCATTACCCTCACCAGGACAGCTTGATCCTGCATTTTGCTGAAAACACACAAGATTTCTTTTAGGCCTATGCTTGTGACACACATGGTTGGGTGTTAAAAATCTTATCTATTTATACATAAGAGACCATAAGAATTGATGTATTTTGCTTGTATTGCTTTGAAATGAAATAAAAGCAGGTATTAATAAAAAATAATTATTTATTACTAATATAACTTAAACTGAATGTATACATACTGGTTAGCGACTGATCATAATTAATGTTCAGGTGGCAGTTTGTAGTGATGCCTAGCACTGGAGCATCATGCCACAGCCATATAGCATGATGCCCCACCCTGTCACATTATCCTGACACCAGGCTGACCAGTACTAACACTAACCTCTTAATGCTGAGTGCCTAACGAAGCAGCTGTTTGTACCATTTTTATAAGTCTTTGGTATGACTCTGCCATGGTTTGAATCCGTGACTTCCCACATCCGAGGTGGACGCTCTAACCACTGGGCCACTGGAGCAGTGTTTTCAACTAATGTAATTCATTAGTTGTTTTTTTTTTTCTTCAACAAATTTGAGGATGATTATTATTTTCTCAGCAGTTCTTTTTTGCATCCAATATGCATGCTGTTATACCTACAGTCTTGACACATCGCAAGGTTATGGATCATGATGAATACCTTACCATCATCACAAAAGTAGGTCACTGTGATCCATATTTCATGTTTAACTGACTTACGTTCAGTCTGAAGCAGTTCATGTCATAATTATCCAACAACATGCAGATCATTGTAGGCCTCTCTATTAAAACTGCAAAAACTCCTGATTTCCATCATAACAATAACCCAGATTAATTAAATGCTACCCTTTTACATAATGAATCCACCTGTGGCTGAAGTTGTGTCCTGCATACAGGCCATTTTTCACTGATTGATCTACCTAAATGTATGGCTTCTTTAGCCCAATTTCAAATTGAAAACGCCTTTGCTGTAATTGTTGTTTTCTTAAAAGTCATATTTTCATTATTATTTCTGAAGAGTAAATCGGTTCTGTATTAAAAGTCGAATTGAGGATGGATTTCATTATTTTTTTCTGTCTCAAATTTTTCTTGTGCCTAAAAGTGGACTTTAATGACTCACCAGTTCACATTTGTATCACTATGCAAGCTATCTGGAGTTTGCAGTTCTGATGCTGTGTACTGCCATATCCATGGCCATTTCAAGCTAAATTGCATTCAGACATCATCTAAAATACACACTGAACTAGTGTAAACCTAACATTTTGTGCACTTAAAGAAATTTCCAATGGGTATTTTGCTGTTTGAAGGTTACTTCATTATTCACGATACACCATTTTGACTTTGACCCTCATTATCATTCAGAAATGTGACAAAAGGAATCTTAAATTATGCTTTATTGTAGGACAGAAAAACTCTACAATTAAGATGAGAATTTTGTGTCAGATACTTGGCAAAGTCTTGTGTCTGATGCAGAATCCTGACCCTTCTATTAGTCTTACTTACTGTATATATACTGTTATACATGGAATCAGTAAACTTTGTGAGGGAATGCTTGATAAATACTAAACCCATATTGCAGAAGAAGTCTGTGACACATTCTATGCATCAGTGACTTTGTTGAAATATTTTGCATTTAAAAGTCACTGCTATATGGTACTAATTAAAAGTTAAAGTTGTAAATTCTGAAAAGATTTAAAGTTCAAATGTACAGATAGAATAATTTCAAGAAAATGTTTTGTTGGAAATGGGGGCCATTTTTTGTGTGAAGATAACTGTAAGTCAAAATTTATTTTCTGCATAATACTTAATGTTTACAGTGGTTACTGGAGACCAGTACCTACATTTGTTCAGAAAGATTTAACTCCCACATTTTTGGAATTATTTATATTATCAATGATGGTGAAGTACATTACATCTTTTGCTTGAAAATAGACTTGCTGATGCAAATATGGCAGGTGTGTTATTGAAGAAACTCTGGTTCAAATAGACAACTTGGCAACAATCAGGTTAGAAATTATAAAATGATGAATGAAGTGACTAAGTTTTGAGCACTTTTTTACTGTCCCTAATGCCTTTTGTTTTTAAATTCAATAGTGGGTACAAACAAGCATGAAGGTGTGTGTGAATACTTTGGTTGTAAGCGGGATTACTTTAAACTGGAGTGCATTGTACTTCATATTACTGTTTCATAAAAGGGATCATGGTGATATATGATGGGGCATTTTACATTGTATGGCTTGTATATTGTCATGTGATCCATAACAATACCAGCATTGTAAAAGGAACTTTGTTATACTGAGGGGTATTATAATGGGGCAACACTATACATAATATGATTTGTATATGGTAATATGAGCCATAACAATACCAGCATTATATAAAGGACTGTGTTATGCTGAGGGGTATTATAATGGGGGTACATTATACATAGTATGACTTACATATGGGAATATGAGCCATAACAATACCAGCATTATATAAAGGACTGTGTTATGCTGAGGGGTATTATAATGGGGGTACATTATACATAGTATGACTTATATATGGTAGTATGATCCATAACAAAACCAGCATTATAAAAGGGACTGTGTTATACAGAAGGGTATTATAATTGGTTAATTATAATTATTAAATCTGGTGCAGCAATATTTGTACATAGTATGACTCACATATGGTAATATGATCCATAATTTACAATACCAGCCTTATACAAGGGACTGGATTATGCTGAGGAGAGGCATTATGCTGAAAGTGCATTATACATGTCATGACTCTTACATATGGTAATACGATTCATAACCTTAACAGTCTTTTACAAGGGACTGTGTTATACTGAGGGGCTTTAAGTTTGGAGTACATTATAATATTATAACTCATATAGTATAATATGAGCTATAACCATACCAGCCCTTTGAAAGGGACTATGTTATACTGAGGTGTCCTGTACTGGGGTGCATTATATTAGTATTACTCTACTATAATTTAATGGGATCCAAAACCATGCCAGCATTAGAAAAGGTACCATGTTATATTGAGGGATATAATAATGAGAGGTCACTGTAGCAACTACTGAAATCTGGTTCAGCAATATTTTGCATCAAACTGACTTTATTCTCTTACCAGACACCTGCATTTCTTCAGGTAACCAGTTTAATGGAAATCACTACAAGGATGCGACTGTTTTAGATTTGTTAAATTATTATAGCATAGATGTAAGACAGGTACATGTACTTGGCATATAATATTTTTGATGAGCACAACACTAATTTAACAAAAATTCAGGGTCCGGTTCCACATGCAGGCTTTAGCAAGCTTTTGTTTCAGGTAAATTGCTTTTCTAAGTAAAGGGACATTCTGCTATAATTTGGTTGTGATTTTATTTGTTCGACTTCAGGTCACTAAGGGACATTTAGAACTGTATTAACTATTTGGTTTAAAAAATCAAAGATTTATGAGTATGTAGTTGTCCTAATTCTTCTATTTTCATGACTTTAAAAGAAATTAACTTTTTGTTATAGAACACATTTTTTTTTATCCCATACATTCAGTCATCTTTATGAAATATGCCCTTGCTTGATACAAGCATTTAATTCTGTGGGGAAAATTGGGCAGGCAAGCAGAGATTTATATGAGATAAACTGAATGACCCATTCGAGGCAGAAAGGTTCGTAAGGACTTCCATTTAGTTATGGTTGCAGAGTGATGGGGATTTGTTTTGAAGAAAAAAATTCTGGCTTGAATATCTAGAAAAACTTTTTTTGCCTAATTTACAGAAAGATAGAACCTATTATATCCATTAGATGAAAAACATTAATTATCTTTGAGGTAAATGAAAATCCCATTCACCCTTCCTCCTGCATAAAATGGTTGGTCCCTTAGTACATCTGTCATTATGTGATATTGGTACTAATCTAAAGGTTCCCACATTGGTTTGAATCAAACAGAAAATGAGACAAAAGTTATTAGACATAGATATCTGTTGTAACAAATTTATTTTCCAGGACCTTTTTCTACTTGAGCAACCATTTGATTCACTCAGAATGATGTCTTATTGAGACAAGGCAACAGCAGATAACCAGTCTTGTGTAGACACGGGCTATACAGGCATACATACAGCACATGGGGGAGTTATCAGCAGGCAGTAACATGGATCACTGGGTTTGTCCAAATGACCGTCAGCTGGCTCTAAGAGCAAAGTAAGTGCTTAGTCCAAAGTGCTCTGTTCAGCTAAATTTACATGTGTTCTATTTGTGTGTGAAGTGCATTTTAAAATTTATTACAGTAGGTGACAAGTATTATTATATTAATTATATTATTATATGAAATAAATTCCTCATCACAACTTGTAACATACTTGCACCTATTTCCCTTTATTATCAGCTGCATTAATTGACTTTATGCTGTGAAAAATTCCAGGTCATAAGACAAAATTATGTCATAAAATGAAATGAACATCAATATTTGGCTGGAATATAAAGCAACTCCAGACTTGGAATTGGTAATGTCTGTCTGTCCAGCTGCTTGTTTCTTCTGGTGCCAACACCTAGACCATGTTTTATGTTTAACCCAGCTTCTTGGGCACTTTTGTCTCACAGAAACGTGTGGATGGATGTATCATGCAGAGAACTACATCATTCAGAGAACTTTTGTGGTATGTCAGGTATGACATCATCAGAATGGATAAATATGGCTTTTGACTATACTATTATTTGTATGCTTTTAGCAGGGGATATTTGGACATGCTCTTAGCAGGGGATATTGTTGCATGCTTTAGTGGTGGATATTGTGACACTCTTTAGTGGTGAATATTATAATACATTCCATATGTCCATACACATCTCCAGTTAAACCAATAGGCAGACATTTACAGAACATGGTGGTTATGTTGTACTTGGGTTAACCATCTGCAAGAAGGGTTGGGAGAAGTCACCCTCAGCTCCCATCCCTTGGTTCCTGTGAGAGGGAATCAAGGGTCAGTTGTACATAATTTCAGTTACAATATTTTCTGACTAAATTTTATATATGTAGTTATAGTGAGAAAGAAGATGAAGCATATATGTGATGGAGTTGGCATTACAGGGTCACAGTCTGGTGGTGGGGATGAGTATTGGAAGGTTAAAGAGTTGATTTGGAATATGCAATATTAAATATGGGGATTTGTGATGTTAAGACATTGCATTTACTCAAGTATTTCCTTGCTAGATGACCTGTCCATAAGGCTAAGTGAGTGTTTGGTATGGTCCTTCTTTTGTTTTCTGTCAGGCATTGTCAATTGTTGATTCACATATATTTACAACTTCTAAAAAACCACATCACCAATTTGCATATAATTTTTAAGTGAGCATTCTGGTATCAAGGCCTCTGTCATCCAGTATGGCTGCTTTAGCTTTATAAAAATAAACCAAACAAAACTTCACAAAAACCACTCAACAGAATTGGGCCAAATATGACAGAAATTATCCTGGCATGAGTTTGGTAAATGATTCTGATCCACTGTCAGATATGGTTGCCATTACTATAAAAGAAAAACTTTAAATGTCTTTTTCTCAAAAATTGTTCAAAAGAATTTGACCAGATTGATTGAAGGCCTACTGGCATAGAGAGCTTTCAGTTTTTTATTTTACATGTGATGTTGAGTTGATGTCCTATATAGTTATAATTTCCAAAAGTATAAAAATAATTAAATGACCACTCAAAAACTGCTGAGCAGAATTTGACTTAATTTGACAGAAAGTATCTTGGCATACTGACAGGACATCAAATATTTCTGCCATGACTAAAAAAAAGAAAACCTTAAATGACTTTTCAAAAACTGCCGAACAGAATTTGACCAAATTTGATTAAAAGCATTCTTATGTGAAAGCCTTTCAAATTTCTATGAATGATTCTCACTTACTATGAAATATGACTGTTCTCACTAAATGTAGAAAAACATTTAAATGATTTCTTGTAAAACAACAAAAACAACCAAAAAAGACACCCACAGAACCAAATTTGACCAAATTAAACAGAAAACAGTATGGCCTGAAGGCCTTTCAAGTTATATAAATAATGCAAATCCACCTTCAGATATGACCACCATTATATATTATGCAAGTGGCAGATAAAAATGTACCTTTAAAAACACAGAGTAGAAATGGACTTTTAACTTGACAGACATCAAAGATGT
This sequence comes from Megalonaias nervosa, assembly GCA_016617855.1. NCBI lineage: Eukaryota > Metazoa > Mollusca > Bivalvia > Unionida > Unionidae > Megalonaias > Megalonaias nervosa. Next base: position 70,747 of record JAECUM010000151.1, on the reverse strand, counting down.
TAAAACTAAAGATTATTTCAAATCTGCTAGTCAAGAATCACATTACAAAAGATGGATAAATAAGTAACAAAAATTATCAGAAAGAAAAATCACTATCAATCAACACTTGAAAATAATTGTGAGAAGATCCAGTCACATGACCAGATGCCCCTTGGTCCATGTTAGCAAGCAGGGTGAATGTTTGATATGTTTGGAGCCCTTCATGGCATGATGAGGCTAACAAAACTGAAAGACAATGGAATCACTCCTTTGTTTGTGCCTGCCTTACATATGGAACAAGATTAACCACTAAAATTGATAATAAATAAAGACTACAAAGAATTAATTGGCATGATGTTTTAGTAGTTTTGTCCAAAAATCGTTGACATGAGCTTTACTACTCTGCTGTATTTAGTGTATAAGTATAATGTATCATTACTAGTGTATAAGCATAATGTATCATTACTAGTGTATAAGCATAATGTATCATTACTAGTGTATAAGCTTAATGTATCATTACTAGCTGTGCATCAGACAGTAGTTAGACTAGTATTTTATTCGTGTCAGTTTAGATTAAATGTGCATAGGTAAAATTTGACATGCTTTGCAAGAGGATTGAAAGTTTCAGCAGCAGTTTCACTTAAATATAGTATCAATTTGAATAAGTATTAAATTTTCATATACTGGGATCATTTATTATTCTTTTTCCATTTTCAGTAATACTAGTGTTTGAATACATAATGTTTTTTTCTCTATCCTTGCTGATCTGTCAGTTTAAGGCAGTGGATGGAAATGACAGTTACTGGATTCAGTATACTTTCATGAATATTTAAACAACATAAATGCATTATACATTGTAATTCCTTTTTTCAGAAGATTAAAATAAAACAAACACATGTTAAGGCTAATATTTTATTACCTTATTACAGTAATGAAGTTGATTTATCAAATAGCCTTGTGGATCACTCCGAATATGTCAGGAAGGAAATGAGGGCTGGCTTCTGCATCATATGTGGATAATTTTTCATTTGGTCTTTAAATGTCCGGTTGGTGCAAAACTGAAATCCACAAATATTGGTACCCCATGAAAATTATTGAAATAATTATAATAATAATAATAATAGTAATAATAATATCTTTATTTAATGAGGGTAACTCATTTAAATGCAACTAGTCTCACTTGAGGCCCTCTACTGAAAAAAATTGCAAATATTAAGGCAATGCATGTTCATGCAAGTTTTCTCTCTCTTGAATACTGTATATATTCACTTATTGGTTGAGTCCAACAGCAAACTGCAGTGACTCAGATCTGCAAGGTGCATTATGTCAGATCAGAATCTTTGTTGTTTGAAAGTTAGGTTGGCTTATAAATGAGTACATACAGTGTATGAAATGTTTGAACTCTTTAATAACTGTGTTTTGAGGTGACTTGAAGAATGATCTTCATGTACACATAGCAATTCAAGATCATGTCTGCATAGATGTACCTTTATGATATTATGCAAAATGTGGCATGTAGTGAAGTTTATGTCAGTGTTAAACTTTGTCTTGAAACATTATTAGGTAGGAAAGTAGAGAGATTCATCCACTGAGTTTATATATATATATATATGTGTGTGTGTGTGTGTGTGTGTGTGTGTGTGTTTTATACATATTTTTGTAAATATTCTAATATAAAAGACACAAAATGAACAAAAAATAAACTTTAAGAGGTGTATTATGATAAATCCCTTAACTCATTATTGAATTTACATACAGCTGTTGTCCCATATCACTGCTGACTTGATTAGTAATCAAACACGATGTCAGAAGGAGAGTTGACTTGTTTCTGATGGATTGCAAAGGTTTGATATTTGATTAAAGATGAAACAATACAAATTAAACTACTACTCCTTTCTGTTTCATAGACATTGCATTGAAGAAACTGTAATCATCACACAGCAATCAATATATATATATATATATATATATATATATATATATATATATATATATATACACACACGCTAGTTCCCAGTACCAGTGCTTCAGATGAAGATGAAACATAATGCTCCAGTTTCAAAGGATTACTTGTCAAAAGCTTTTTTGCCTTTTATGGCACGTATTTCAAATTCAGATGTGGAGAAATCAAGAACTGCTACAAAGAAATGAAGAAACAACGAGTTTCCATTTCAAGGGGCAAATACATATTTAAATTCCATGCATTAGTGTCAATACTAAATCAGTTGCACAGGGACTTGAAAGCCATCACTAAGATTCTCTGAGCTGTGAAATAAATGATTGAATATCAAGTTTTTCTTTGTTATTGAGTTTAATTATTTTATACCTTTGGTGTCTTTTATTTACTTTTGTTCAAAACAAATTAATAACCACATGCTTGTTTGCTGGGGGACTGGCTTGGTTTGGATTTTTCCAGTTTCTGTTTATAGATGACTAAGTCATGTGATCTAGCCAAGCTGAAGTTGAAAGGTTTTACTTACACCAAGCCAATAAAACTACACATTTTATGCAGTGCATGGAAACACTTTACTGTATAAGTGAACTCTGAACCAAAGTTGTTAATTTGTGTGGATTAAGTTGGTAACTAGCAGTGACGATATTGGAATGGGATTACACTATAGTTTATTCTACATGGCATCGTGAATTTTATCATATCTGTAACTTGGTAAATTTTCAGGTCAGCATCATTAAATGTAGCTAAAAGTACTTCTTTTAAACTCTTAGTGTGAAATGAATTAAGTACTTTTAGCTACATTTAATGATGCTTGCCTGATAATTTACCAAGTTACAGATAGGATAAAATTTGTGATGCTCTGTGGAATGAACTAGAGTGTCATGATATTGACTTGTCCATTACAAACACAACTCCAGTAAAGGTCAGAAACTCGTTTATTTCATTTTATTACTCAAAAGTATTGTTTACAACATAATTTTCTCCTTTTTATGCAAGTGATAAATCATGCACTGATGAGATTGGTTGATCAACATTTGTACCTTTAAAGTTTGATCTTGTACCGACTTTTTCTGTCCTAGCGCATATCAGGCACTGCTAGTATCACAACCATAGCAGAAGCATTGAGTACGAACTTTTCTATTTATTTTTTATTTTTTAATTTTTTTTTCTTAATTGAAAGAGAGTTGTGTCTACTTTTCTTTATTATGCATGCAACTAAATAATGTGTGTACAAATATGCAAATACTATAGTACAAGTCACATGGGTCATGTATGCACATTTACTCATTTTAAATTAAATATAAATTGTTCTTTTAAAATTTAACACTAATTTTCTTTAACCAAAGTCTATTCAAGCTTGATTATTGAATGCTCTGCACCTTAACTGTCACCAAGAAACTTCCAGACAAAAATTATCTATTGCTATGGACTTTTACAATGGTGGTCATGTACTAAACTTGGGTCAAAATAAGAGTGCATTGAGTGGAATCATCACAATTGAGGGTAGTATGAATTTGTTTATCGATATGTGTAGCTTTCCTTGTGACATCACAGCACGTGATATTCAGTCTGGATTGTGCTGGATCATACCTAGGTTCATTTTGTCCAAAATTGTCTACATACTTTAACATTGATTTTGCCGTATTCACTTCTTGGGGTGTCTAAATAATGACCTTTCTGAAGGAATATGGATGTATACGAATCCAGATGAAGTGAATACTTGCCACTTACAGGTATGTAGAATCAGATTCTAAATAATGACACCCATTACTGAAATAGTTGGTGTTGAATGCCTACATGACCCATATGACTTGTACTATAGAGGGTCTCAAAGATGATTAGTTCCATGCAGTTAGGTGTCACTCTCTTTAAATAAAATTTATTGATGTTACTATTATTATTAATATTATAATTATTATTATTATTATTATTATTATTATTATTATTATTATTATTATTAAAATAAAATAGATAATAGAATAGAATATCCAGCAAAATTTGACCAAATATGACAGAAAACATTTTTGCATTAAGGGGTTTCTAGTTCATATGAATGATTCTCATCTGCCATCAAATTTGGCCACCATTACTGAAAACAGCAAGTCCTTTAAATTACTTTTCTCAAAACCATGCTGCAGAGTGTGACCAAATTGGTCAGAACCCTGGCACAAAGGGCTCAAAGGTTTCTACAAATTATGCCATTCCACCATTAAATATTGATGATGTTGTTAAAAATAGAAACACCTTTAGTAATTTAGTAAGGTGACCACTGTAAAAGTGTTTGTTTCCAGACTGGGTGCAGGATGGTCAGTTCACACCAACAAATTCAGTTCTTTTCAAAGAGATCAGCATCTCAGTCTAGAGGAACAGGAGCAGATTATGAATGTAATTGCCAGAGCAGATGTTCTTGATCAAGTGGAGCAGGAAAGAATAGGGTAAATACTCCATGGAGGGAAATTTATTTTATATCATAATATTTTCAATTTCCTGTCTTTGTAATATTTGTGGATTTTATTTTTGGTATGCTTGTGTGTAAAAAGAAACCTGTTGATAACTTTAAAACATTTTAATAAATCTAGTGTGGCATTTCTTTTACTATTACCGTAGATATAGAAATGAATTTTTGCAATGAGTCAGATAATTCCCATCTTTTGAAAGCCTTTGATGAGTAAATAATAAAATTCTTTGATAGGTTTTAGAGATTTCAGTTGCAATAAGCACAGATATAAGATTCTGTTTATCACATGATGAAAATTATTGCTTTTCTTCCATAGAACTGCATAATATTGTTGTCAGATGATCTTCCAGTGACTCAGACATTATGCCTTTGTCAAATGACATTCCAGTGCCTCATAAATTATGCCGTTGTCAAATGACATTCCAGTTGCTCAGACATTATGTCTTTGTCAGATGGCATTAATATGTCTCAAGCATTATGCTTTGTCAAATATCATTCCAGTGACTCAGACATTATGCCCTTGTCAAATGACATTCATTTGCCACTGATCTTATTCCTCTGTCAAAATACATCAGACATGCCTTTGTCAGATGAAATTTGAATGTTGTCAGAAAACATTGAAATGCCTCAGACATTATGCCTTTGTCAGATGACATTCAAATGCCTCAAACATTAGGTCTTTGTCAGATGACATTTGAATATTGTCAGATGACATTCAAATACTTCAGATACTATGCCTTTATCAGATGACTTTTGAATGTGGTCAGATGACATTCAATTATGCCTTTGTCAGATGAAATTTAAATGTTGTTATGTGACATTCAAATGCCTCAGATATTATGCCTTTTTCAGATGATATTTGAATGTTGTCAGATGACATTCAAATGCCTCAAACATTAGGTCCTTGTCAGAGGACATTTGAATGTTGTCAGATGACATTCACTTATGCTGTTGTCAGATTACATTTTAATGTTGTCAGATGACATTCAAATGCCTCAGCCATTATGCATTTGTCAGATGATATTTGAATGTTTTCAGATTACATACAAATGCCTCAAACATTATGTCTTTGTTACAGTAGATGACAGTTGAATGTTGTCAGGTGACATTCAATTATGTCTTTGTCAGATGATATTTGAATGTTTTCAGATGACATACAAATGCCTCAAACATTATGCCTTTGTTACAGTAGATGACAATTGAATGTTGTCAGTTGGCATACAAATGCCTCAAACATTATGCCTTTGTTACAGTAGATGACAATTGAATGTTGTCAGGTGACATTCAGTTATGTCATTGTCAGATGATATTTGAATGTTTTCAGATGACATACAAATGCCTCAAACATTATGCCTTTGTTACAGTAGATGACAATTGAATGTTGTCAGTCGACATACAAATGCCTCAAACATTATGCCTTTGTTACAGTAGATGACAATTGAATGTTGTCAGTTGGCATACAAATGCCTCAAACATTATGCCTTTGCTACAGTAGATCACAATTGAATGTTGTCAGTTGACATACAAGTGCCTCAAACATTATGCCTTTGTTACAGTAGATGACATTTGAATGTTTGTCAGTCGACATACAAATGCCTCAAACATTATGTCTTTGTTACAGTAGATGGCAATTGAATGTTGTCAGTCGACATACAAATGCCTCAAACATTATGCCTTTGTTACAGTAGATGACAATTGAATGTTGTCAGTTGGCATACAAATGCCTCAAACATTATGCCTTTGCTACAGTAGATGACAATTGAATGTTGTCAGTTGGCATACAAATGCCTCAAACATTATGCCTTTGCTACAGTAGATCACAATTGAATGTTGTCAGTCGACATACAAGTACCTCAAACATTATGCCTTTGTTACAGTAGATGACATTTGAATGTTTGTCAGTCCACATACAAATGCCTCAAACATTATGTCTTTGTTACAGTAGATGACAACTGAATGTTGTCAGTCGACATAAAAATGCTCAAACATTATGTCTTTGCCTTATCTCAGATCATGAATCATAAGATGTTGTTATGCATGTGTAATTTGATAAAAATAGGATATGGGTTCATTCTCCTAAATATGGGTTTATTAACCTAAAGAACATAGCAGTCAAACGATAAAAGGAATATATAATTGTTTGGGAATATATCATTGGAAAAGACAGCAGTTTCTTTCCACAGCTGTCATCATCGACCGTTTGTTAAAAGTTTCATATTTTAACTAAGTAAATTGGAGCTAAGTGTAATATGTGTTAACACTTAACTTTACTAAGAATCTCATGAATGCCATACTTGTATTATTTACAGGCACTTAGTAGATAAACTCGAAAATATGAAGAAAAATGCCATGGGTAATGGAACAACCCAGTGCATCCTGTGTGGGGATGAGTTTGGTCTCATGGGAGCATCTCCTGTCTACTGTGATGACTGTAAAAAGGTGAGAGACTTCACCATTGTTTTTGTTAATATTATACATTTATTTCATGACTCTGCAGTGGACCAGTCCAAACTATTTGCCTGAGGTGTAGTTGACAGACTGGTACTGCATAAGGCAATTTAAAACAATGGGTTTTCCATAGTTTGGCTGGTTCCCTACATAGCCATGAAATCAATGTATCATCACCAGATTTTCATCTTAGTTTATGGGTGGACCTTTTTCTTTCAGACATGGTTAATGACTGTCATTTTTGTAAACACATTAGTTTTACTGGACTACCAGACTTATTCATTTCTCAAATAATTCGAAATTCCAGTGATGCTTGCTATTCATCAGGCAATAGTTTGTAGGTAATCTTCTCCACATGTAGGACTACTGCCTGCAATTATATTTGGAAAGTGATAAGAAAATACAATGAATCTTGATAACATATATGATCAGCCTCTGCTGTTCTCTGTCTCTTTCAAAGCAGGAGCTATGTTGGTTAATGGTTTGCATGCCCTATCATGACTGAAAGGGTGTGGGTTTGAATACTATTGTCAGATTAGCCTGGAGTTGGCTACTGACACTTAATGGTTTGCATGACCTATTATGATCAAAAGGGTGTGGGTTTGAATACTATTGTCGGATTAGCATGGGGTTGACTTGGAGGCATGTCCTTGGGCATGGCAGTTGAGTCCAGTTTTCTTACTACTAAATAACCCACAGGCATTGCTGAGCTGTGAAACATCAGATCAAACTCTTTCAAAGCAGTTAAGCATGTTCTGAGAGGCATGACTAAAGAACAAGTGAAATTTATTACATAGTTATTGTTTGTTGAAAGTCAATGTAGTTAACATGAACTTGGGAACAATTTTTATTTTCACAAATGTTCATTCTCACAATTTCTGTCTAGTTTTTTTATTTTCTGTGCCTGTATTGAATTTTTCACACACTTTGATCAGCATGAACTCTCACATGTAATATCTTTTGAAATCTTTTATATACACTTTTCCTTTTGATCACTTTGAGCAGTGTATATTAGTGTCACAAGTTCCTATAAATCATTACTTCTCAGAGATAGTAGATCTTGCATCGGTGCTCATTTGAAATGCAGTCAGTAGAATGAGTATAATAATTTCCCATATTTTGTGATCCTTGTTGAGTAAAATATTTAAACAATTCAGCAAATTTCATAAATTTTAATTTGCAATGAGTATATCATGTACAGTGGTCCCCTTATACGGCCACCCCTTCTGCACTCAGAAAATGGCCTTATAAGATGGGTGGCCTTTCCAGAGGGGGACTAAATTTTTTGTGAGAAGTATATGTAATGTACGTAGTAAGAAAGCTACATACTTCAAAGCATTTAATATCTTCATTTAATATCTTCGTTTAAAAATAACATTAATTATTAAAAGGTTCTTCTTGTTATAATAATAGACCTATTTCAACTGAATATACATTAATAGTTCTTATTCTTGGCGAAAGCATGATATGCGAGTGGGTATTGTTGTCATGCACATTGCAAAACCATTCAAAAATGTCATTTAGGCCTAAATCTTGGTACATACATAATTCTCTTTCCACTTGCTCCATTTTCCCACTGCTGCTGAATAGCCTCCTTATCAGTTATGACATTGTTTATTCGAGTCTTTTCAACATAAAATTGTTTTATTTGAGTCTTTTCTACATAAAATCGTTCAGCAAGTCCCACCTCCCCATCTCACCCGATGTCGTAGAGTAGAATAACCGACTTTCTTCTAAAATAATACGTCTCCATTTACATGATGACATGTTAATGTTTGGTAATGATTTATTTGGATGTTGCTAACTGTAAGCAATTTAATTATGCAGAAGAACTTTTGTAGAGTGGACAATATGCCATCTATTTAAAGGAAGCGATAAATGTGTTGTCACATGATTTTTCGGTCTTTGTCTGGTACCCTGTTTTGTTCAAGGTTAATCTCTGTGTGTGTGTGTGTGTGTGTGTTAATGCACAAAATCTATTTTTAGCCTATGCTGACCCTGCTATGACCTTGACAATTATGTCCGGTTGTAATCATCGAAGAGAAGAACTCGACATGTGTGAAGCTCAAAACTCTATCATAACATCATTGAGCCCATTTCCTGTAAATGTCGGCTTTTATAGACAATGATATAATATTAATCTTAGTGTTACATGTTCTTTAGTCAACACTTCTTTCAGTAACGGAAACTTGACATTGGGAGACATGTATCGACGATAGAGATAATCTGATTACTTACCTTATGTCACAATATGAATTAATTATTGATTCTGGATACATTTGAAATAAAAAATGGCTGCTTGTGAGGGGAACATTTTACATTTTTGTACTAATATGCTGGTCGCATTAGAGGGGTGGCCATTCTTGAGGGGTACTTTTGAATACAAATTCATAGGTGCCAAGGGATTCTGGCTGTAAGAAGCAGATGTCAGCTGGTCAAGGGGGTCGTTCAAGAGGGGGACTACTGTAATGCCATTTTTGTGATTTGCTGTGTGTTGTTCTGTTTTTGTGATAGGACAAAATATTTGGTTAGTTTTTCATTTGTATATATTTCCTAATTCCTTTGATAGAGTCTTCAGATATTTGGCAAAAATCATTAAGAAGCTTAGACAATTCATTCTTCTGTTGCTCTCTTGCTTGATTGCAGTTGAGGGTCAAGGTCAGAGAGAATTTGTGGTATGTTTTGGTTAAATTTTATTTTCATTTACTTATGTTTCCTAACCCTGTTGATAGATTTTGTTCATACTGGTAATGAACCATTAAGAAGCTGATGGTGATGAATCATTAAGAAGCCAAATTATTCTTCTTCATCTCTTTGATTATGAGGTCAAGGTCAGAGTCATTTAGGTTTTGTTTAAAGTAAATTTCAAAAGTTTGTTGATTCATTTTATTGTGAATGTTTAGGATGAATCATTATGAAGTTATGACAATTCATTTTGCAGCATGTTTGCTCAACTTTTGGACATTGTGTTCAACGTCACATATTTCACAGCAGTGCTCTGATCATGGGCTTTGCATGCAGGGCCTGACCTTGTATTAATGTTTGGAAAGAGTGTATCCTGACAGACCCCCAATAAAGGACACAATAATGACAGACTTGTTTTACATTTGACCTTTTCTTGATTGACATGTGTCATTGTGTTCATATTTCTGTCAGTTCTTCGATACAATTACATGTACTTTGAAATTCGTTTTATTGCACTTTCAGGCGGTATGTACCAAGTGTGGCGTAGACACAAGCAGTAGCATGAAGCAGCCTCTTTGGTTATGTAAGATATGTAGCGAGTCCAGGGAGGTGAGTTCTTATCAGCCTCTTTGGTTATGTAAGATATGTAGCGAGTCCAGGGAGGTGAGTTCTTATCAGCCTCTTTGGTTATGTAAGATGTAGCGAGTCCAGGGAGGTGAGTTCTTATCAGCCTCTTTGGTTATGTAAGATATGTAGCGAGTCCAGGGAGGTGAGTTCTTATCAGCCTCTTTGGTTATGTAAGATGTAGCGAGTCCAGGGAGGTGAGTTCTTATCAGCCTCTTTGGTTATGTAAGATATGTAGCGAGTCCAGGGAGGTGAGTTCTTATTAGCTCTTTAGTAATGCAAGATATGAAGTGAGTTTGTGGAGGTGAGTTATCAGCCTCTTCAGTTATGTAAGATTTGTAGTAAGTTCAGGGAGGTGAGTTCTTTTCAGCATCATTGGTTATGTAAAATATGTAGTGAGTCCAGGGTGTGAGTTCTTATCAGCCTCTTTTGGTTATGTAAAATATGTAGTGAGTCCAGGGTGGTGAGTTCTTATCATCCTCTTTGGTTATGTAAGATATGTAGTAAGTCCAGCGAGGTGAATTCTTGTCAACCTCTTTGGTTATGTGCAACATATAAGGAGTCCAGGGTGGTGAGTTCTTATCACTTGCATTGGAAGCTAAGGCTATACTTGGATATACTTTTTCTAAAAGCATTATAATTGTTGTTGTTTTTGTTGCTATTTCATGAGTGTTCTAATTTCTTCAGGTGAAAACTTTTCAGTTCTTGCATGGAGCACCACTTCTTTGTCATGAACCATGGTGGGTACATGCATCTTTAGAAGTACTTTGTCCAGGTATTGGCATATAACAGTACCATCTGCTCATACTTAAGTGAATACATAACTGCCAACTGTCTCGTTTTTTCCGTATTTGTCCCGTATTTTGGACCTGAATATGGGTGTACGTTTTTTTTGCAAAAAATACGTTTTTTAATGTAAAAAAAAATAATAAAAAATTTCCTTGCAATTTTCAGTTTAGAACGGGCACCCGGTTCCATTCTGAAAGAAATGTATCGCATGTATATAGGAATACAGTTCTACAATATGATTGGTTCATTCGAAATCGAGGCTAAAATTGCCTGTCTTTATCCGCCATATTGGATTTTGCAAACAGTTACCGCTACCACTGTGTCTCATCTTCGTAATATTCAACTTCTAATCATGTTGAATAGGAAAGCAGAATATTCAGAATTTTCACCAGAAAAGACAAGAAAACAGAACTGAAAGGACAATTGTGCTGTCTTGTTTAGATTTGTGAAATCATCTAATAAAGGAGAAGACTTTACGTTTTGGAAATTGTGTAATGTGATTTCGCTATTGGGCATGGAGGTGCACATGAAATACAAGAGCACGAAAAAGCTAATAAACATCAGCTTGCTGCATCATCATGCACAACTCAGCCTGAACTTGGATGTATATAAAAACCAGAGAGAACCTTGATGTAATTTGATCGAAATTCGGTTTATTAAATTTCTTTTAGAAATGAACCTTCCTCTTTCAGTTACTAGTGTTGCTGGCAATTTATTTTGCACGCATTTTCCAGATGGTAAAATCGCAAAGGATTACTCGTATGCTAGAATGAAAACAGTTCAGTAAGAAAATCACACAGAATTGAGATTATCAATGACAGTTGGTACATTGGAATCGATAATAACTGAAAAACAATAAACAAGGTGTGGAAAAGGCTCCTATAAACAGCCTGTGTCTGAGTGTGTTGCACTCTTGCACCTTCTGAATGGGCACCCGAATGGAACAATGTGCCCGTCCAGAAAGTGCAAGTGTGCAACACATGCATCTTTGACATTAAATAATTATGTAAGGCACTGTCCTACCTTACTGATGGTTGTATATTTTGAAAGTAGTTACATAATGTATTAAAAGTTTAAAAATCAGTTTTTGGTCCTGAAAAATCAGTATTTTTGTCATAAGGAATCAGTATTTTTGTACTTGGGGGTTGGCAGCTATGTGAATATATCAGGTTTCTGCATTTTGCTTAGTTTTCTTCATGTGGTTGAATCCACCCCACCCCCTCATTTTAATGCACCCTGATAACTTGCTAACCTAACTTACAATGTGGAAGCAGGCTCGGATTCCATTTCATTCTTATGCAAAAAGGTAAAAAATTAGAAAAACCTTTAAATGATAAAATAAAAACAAACAACAAAATATGACTGAATTTACCAGAAAGCAACTTAGCATAGAAGGTTTTAAAATGTGTACCAGTGATGCCAATCTGCTGTCAAATATGGCCACCATTACAAAAATAGCAAAATACTGTATTAAAGCAAGGGAAGTAACTGAGGACAATTGAGAATTATGTGTGGGGTTATGCTAAGATCTGCCCTTTTATGATAAAATTATTAAACAGATTTAAAAAAAAACCCCATACATTTAGAATACTGGATTCATAAATTTTAATAAATAAAGGCTATTTAAATTAGCAAAAATAATATATAGTTTAAATTTATATCACAATATAAAATATAATTGTAACATGTAGCACTCAACAGAGATGAAATTATGGATGAGATTAGCTTGGAAAACAATAAAGTCCATGCAGTCTTGAGAATTTGTGTGTGATTTGGACTTTTAACATAGCTTTAACAATTTTTCAGTCATATCACTATGATGTCTGTAGTGTGGCAGTTTGTAGTCATGTCTAACTCTGGGACATCATGCCACAGACATGTAGCATGATGTCCCACCCAGCCATGTTATCCTGATACCAGGCTGACCAGTCCTAACACTAACCTCTTAATGCTGAACGCCAAGTGAGGCAGCTGCTTGTACCATTTTTATAAGTCTTTTGTATGACTCAGCCAGGGTTCGAACCCGCGACCTCCCGCATCTGATGTGGACACTCTAACCATGAGGCCACCAGAACCAGTCACTTACGAATGACTGTGCTGTTTTGTGTCTCAGGCAAGACACCTTACTCTTACTGTTGAACAGAATCAAACCAAATCCACTAAATATCTTACAATGGCATTACTACATTGAAATGTCAGAATTATTTCTTGCTTTTGTGTTATTACATGTATTTAATTTTATGTCATTTTATTATTAAATGCCATTAATCACAAATTAAAATTAATAGTTTTATTTTTAGGCTTTTATGACAAAGAGCAGTAACCCAATATTTTTTCTCCAGAAGCACTTCCTAATTTAATGAGACTTATTAATCTAAATATCAGTACCCTCCCCCCATTTTCCAGATGTTTTCACTAGAAATTTCCCATCCATAAAATAAGAATTAAGAAACGCAGCAAAAACAAACAAATGAACTATAATTGCACACAGGTAGTTTTAACAACCATATAACTTTCTTTTCTAGGTTTGGAAAAAATCTGGCGCCTGGTTTTTCAAAGGCCTTCCAAAATACATCATACCACAAAAGAAGGTAGACAACTCTAGGTCCATGCCCAACAGAGGGAAAACAGACAAGCGAGGCTCCCACAGGGGCAGAACAAGCTCTGGTAGACACTATAATACATGGCACAGAGGTAGAGGGGCACATGGTAAATCGAGTTGTAGTGTTTTTGTCTATGATTCATGAGGCTAATCGTTGTGAGGAAAAGAGTCTGTTTTATAGTTTACTAATTTTCAGAGGTCAGGTGAGAATTTTTTTGCATATTCAGCTGCTAGTACTGTGGAAAAACATTACAGAACCTATGGCGCTATTCTGTATTTGATCATGCTTCTCATGCAGTCTGGCTGGTTTTAGTTGTTTGGTATGGTAATTATGTGATATTAGGTATAGTTAAACCTTCGAGTTGCACATGCTGTTTGATTACTGGTCATCATGATTAAAAAATCTCCTCCTTTTTGTTTGAAGAACACCTTTGGAAAGATTTTGACCTTTGACCTCAAACTCATCTTACTCAGCAAATGTTTGAATGCAGCTAACTCAGTACGGTCTGACTGAACAGATTGGTTTGATTCATGAGTACTATGTGCCTTACAATACAGATGACACAAAAAGAGCTTTTCTTAAAAAAAAATAGTTTGTTGTTTTGTGTCTCTTGAACCAATTTAGGTATTTATTCATTTCCTGCAACTAATCAGTGTGTAACTTTAAGCTGCATTCGCCAATAGAAGAAGAACAGTGCAGAGAGAGCTCCAACAGATGCAGGACACATGGCTGAGCAAGAAGGCGGACGAGATCCAGTCATATGCAGACCGCAATGACATGAAGAGGTTCTACGAGGCGCTCAAGACAATCTATGGTCCCACTAAATCAGGATCTTCGCCCATCCTCAGTGCAGATGGGAACACGCTGATCACTGATAAGGAAGAGATTCTCAAGCGCTGGACAGAACACTTCGACAGTGTCCTCAACCGTCCTTCCTCCATCAACGCTGAAGCCATCGCTCGCCTGCCCCAGGTCCTAACCAATGCTTCCCTCTCGGATTCGCCAAGTTTCACAGAAGTAGAGAAGGCAATTAAAAGTCTATCCAGTGGCAAAGCCCCGGGTTCTGACTCCATCGCAGCGGAAGTCTACGCAGCTGGTAGTCCCCGACTGACGCAGAAGCTTACTGACCTCTTCCAGTCTGTGTGGAACCAGGAGAAGATTCCACAGGAGTTCAAAGACGCCTCTATTGTCCACCTCTACAAGAGGAAGGGGAACCGTCAAGCATGCGACAACCACCGTGGCATCTCCCTGTTATCCATCGCAGGGAAGATACTGGCCAGAATTCTGCTAAATCGACTGACCGTCCACTTGGAGCAAGGCCTGCTACCAGAGAGTCAGTGCGGCTTCAGGCAGGATCGGGGCACCGTGGACATGATCTTCGCAACCAGGCAACTCCAGGAGAAATGCCAAGAGCAGAACGTCAGCCTCTACACCACTTTTGTGGACCTCACAAAGGCTTTTGACACTGTGAGTCGTGAAGGTCTGTGGAGGATCATGGCAAAGTTCGGATGCCCTGAGAAGTTCATCACCATGGTCAGACTGTTCCACAATGGCATGCTCGCCAGAGTACAGGATGATGGAGAGTTCTCCCTGCCCTTTCCAGTGACAAACGGTGTCAGGCAGGGCTGTGTTCTTGCCCCGACCCTGTTCAGCATGATGTTCACAGCGATGCTGACCGATGCTTTCCGTGAGGGTGACATTGGCATTGACATCCGGTTCAGGACTGATGGGAACATCTTCAACCTGAGAAGACTGCAGGCTAAGACCAAAGTCCAGGAAGACACCATCTGCGACTTACTCTTTGCTGACGACTGCGCTTTGAATGCTGGTACTCAGTCTGACATGCAAGAAAGTATGGATCGGTTCTCCAAAGCCTGCACAGACTTCGGACTCACAGTAAGTACGAAGAAGACCGAAATCATGTACCAGCCTGCACCCTCAGTCCCCTACACCGAACCCAGCATTACCGTCGATGGACAGAAGCTCGCTGTTGCTGATAAGTTCATCTACCTTGGCAGCACCTTGTCGCGCACAGTCTCCATCGATGAAGAGGTCACTCTCAGGATTGCTCGTGCAAGTGCAACCTTCGGCAGACTTCACAATACTGTATGGAACAGAAGAGGAATCAGCCTACCAACCAAACTCAAGGTGTACCGCGCAGTAGTACTGCCCTCCCTCTTGTACGCCTGTGAGACATGGACGGTGTACAGTCGCCATGCAAAACAGCTGAACTCCTTCTACATGCGCTGCCTCAGAAAACTGCTCCACATCAAATGGCAGAACAAGACTCCTGACACAGAAGTCCTCCAGAGAGCAGAGATGACAAGCGTCTATGCCATGCTCAGAAGGTCACAACTCCGCTGGGCTGGTCATGTCTGCCGTATGCCTGATGAGCGCCTTCCAAAGAGACTGTTCTATGGGGAACTCGCTGAAGGCAAGCGTTCCCGAGGAGGCCAAAAGAAACGGTTCAAGGACATGCTCAAAGCCTCCATGAAGTCCTGTGGCATTGACCCAGACAGCTGGGAGCAGCTTGCCAAAGATCGCGCTGCCTGGCGTCACCAGATCAACTCAGGCGCAGCTGCATTTCAAGAGCACCGGATCAACGAGGCCAAGCAGAAACGCCAGCCGAGGAAGAGCAGAGCCAGTGCCGACCTTCAGTCCATCCAACCCCCGGCAATTTCCTGTCCTCATTGCCCTAGACTCTTCAGAGCACAGATTGGCCTTACCAGCCATCTGCGCACTCACAGACCAGCCCAGATCTGAAGTCATGGTCATCTTCGAGACCGAAGGACGAACATCATCATCAACTTTAACAGAACTGGATACTTATTTATTTCCTGCAGCTAATCAACATGTAACATTAACAGAGCTCGATATTTATTCATTTCCTGCAGCTAATCAACATGTAACTTTAACAGAGCTCGATACTTATTCATTTCCTGCAGCTAATCAACATGTAACATTAACAGAGATGGATACTTATTCATTTCCTGCAGCTAATCAACATGTAACGTTAACAGAGCTCAATACTTATTCATTTCCTGCAGCTAATCAACATGTAACATTAACAGAGATGAATACTTATTCATTTCCTGCAGCTAATCAACATGTAACTTCAACAGAGCTCAATACTTATTCATTTCCTGCAGCTAATCAACATGTAACATTAACAGAGATGAATACTTATTCATTTCCTGCAGCTAATCAACATGTAACTTCAACAGAGCTCAATACTTATTCATTTCCTGCAGCTAATCAACATGTAACATTAACAGAGATGAATACTTATTCATTTCCTGCAGCTAATCAACATGTAACTTAACAGAGCTGGATACTTATTCATTTCCTGCAGCTAATCAACATGTAACGTTAACAGAGCTGGATACTTATTCATTTCCTGCAGCTAATCAACGTGTAACATTAACAGAGCTGGATATTTATTCATTTCCTGCAGCTGATCAACATGTAACTTTAACAGAGCTGGATACTTATTCATTTCCTGCAGCTAATCAACATGTAACATTAACAGAGATGAATACTTATTCATTTCCTGCAGCTGATCAACATGTAACTTTAACAGAGCTGGATACTTATTCATTTGCTGCAGCTAATCAACATGTAACAATAACAGAGCTGGATACTTATTCATTTCCTGCAGCTAATCAACATGTAACATTAACAGAGATGGATACTTATTCATTTCCTGCAGCTAATCAACATGTAACATTAACAGAGCTCAATACTTATTCATTTCCTGCAGCTGATCAACATGTAACTTTAACAGAGCTGGATACTTATTCATTTCCTGCAGCTAATCAACATGTAACAATAACAGAGCTGGATACTTATTCATTTCCTGCAGCTAATCAACATGTAACATTAACAGAGATGGATATTTATTCATTTCCTGCAGCTAAACAGTAACTTTAGCAGAGCTGCATATTTATTCATTTCCTGTAGCTAAACAGTGTGTAACTTTCACAGAGCTTGATACTTATTCATTTCCTGCAGCTGATCAGCATGTAACATTAACAGAGATGGATACTTATTCATTTCCTGCAGTTAAACAGTGTGTAACTTTAACAGAGCTGGATATTTATTCATTTCCTGCAGCGAAACAGTGTGTAACTTTAACAGAGCTCGATACTTATTCATTTCCTGCAGCTGATCAACATGTAACATAAACAGAGCTCGATACTTATTCATTTCCTGCAGCTAATCAACATGTAACATTAACAGAGCTCGATACTTATTCATTTCCTGTAGCTAATCAATGTGTAACTTTAACTGATTGGAATACTTTTATTTACAGTGCTGAAGACAACTGTTTAACCAAGATATGCAATTTTTGAGTATCATGCAAACAGTTGTTTGTTAAATAAACAAAGAATAACCAATCAACAAATAAAATAAAAATTGAATGTAAACAATTATTATGCCTTTCAGTTCAAGTATGGACACTAGTGGTGAATATAAACTTACCTACAGTCAGTATTGCTGGATAATACATCTTACTAGGAATGCTAAAGTAAGTTAGTGGGATTGTATGTGAAGTACATAATAAATATGACTGACTTAAGCATGGTAGTCTGGTGGTAAATACAATACACACTTTGAAGTATGTTTTGTGTTTAGAGCTTCTCATTGTTTTAGCTTTTTTGGGAAGCTCACAGCATGATGCAATGCAAGAATTATGAAATTAAATTAAATAAACAGCCAAATTTTTTTGGTTTTGGATTGGCTGTTTTAGTTTTTTGGTTTTAAGGCACAGAAACGCATAAAGCTTATATTACAGTAGGAGTATGGTGAATTACCAAGGACTCGACACAAAAGCAGATCTGGGCTATCACTTTGGTGCATTACCGGGGACTCAATGCGAAAGCAGATCTGGGCTTTGGTAGGAGGATTCTCATACCCTTCTGATTGATTAACTGGCATGCAAACTAATTAAAAGAAGTTGATAAAAGGCAAAGTGACAAGATAGTAACCAATTTACATAAAGAATGCTAAAGTGTTTTAAAATTTGAGCTTGTTAGCATCTACCTAGTTTTATTTTGACCGTTTCAGTGAGTTATGGAGAAAGCAGTGACCAGGAGAGCGAAAGCAGCTCAGATGATGATATTAGTATTGGGAAGAAGAAGTCTGGGAAGAAAGTTGCAGACTCAGGTTTGCCTTTGTCATTTATGTAGTAGATTAATTCTGTTTATTTTAGCATATTTTATATATTTAGTTCACCCATTTATAAGGTCAGCTGAGCTAAAGGTATGGCCCAGCATCCACGTCAGGCATGTATCCATTGTCTGCCAGTGCTGTTTTTGACTTCTTTTCGAAACCCACTTTGGCCAGTTGCAGTCTAAGAAATTGAGATAAGAACAAGTGTTTCACCCCAATTTGAGAGATTTAAAAGAATCGTCTGTGTAGAGTCCCCAGTTTGAGAGAGTTAAAGAATCATCTGTGTAGAGTCTTTGTAACTGACATTTAAGTTTGTTTAAATTGGTTAGAAGTACATAAGCATCAAAACTTGAAATCTAGTCTTTGTTTAGATATGCTGCCTCATTTGACATATGCAGCATTTTTGTTGATTGTTATAGGACATAATCAGTATCATGCAAATCAACATAAGACAATGTTTATTAGTTGAAGTTTGAAAAGGATCAGGATTGTAAAATTGTTACTATTGAGTATCAAAAGTAAATGGTCAGCATAGTTGATAGTGTAAACAATTCATCACATGTAAGAAGTACCATAGTGTACTTACCTTGGTAACTTCATGTGAGGGCTATAGCAAATGTGATGCAATATAACAGGCAAGAGAGTTTCCAATCCCTGTATGTATATGTCCCTGCTTATAACAATAGCAGAATATGTTTTTAAAAGGAAATCACAATAATTTCTCAAATAATATTTAAAATTCACTGGTGATGTATAAGAATAAGAAAATTTGTCAAAATATTATGAAAATTATTTATGGTAGTATGTTGACATTAGTAAAAAGTGTCTTAAATATTAATATCTCTGAGCTGTGTTTCTTAATCAGGTCTTATCTGGTTTGCTTGGTTTTGTGAGATTTAACACCATTGTTCAGCTCATGATAGGCTATGCTTGGCAGATTTTATATTTGGTGGAGGAAGAAGCTGGGAAAAACCACCAACCCATGGGAAGCTACTGGTAAGCTTTCTGTCATCCCAGCATTGGTTGAGCCAAGACTTTAACTCATGCAGACATGGGTGAGATATGAGTGATCTGACAAGGCAAGCACATTAGACCATTTAGCCATCCAGGACACCCTTATCACCCAAAGGAAAATAATATATATTATTATATGGATATAACAATTATGGACATAACCAAGTAATTTGGGTTCTCTTGAGAGGTTCATTTCAAATGTGTTTCAAATTATTATTATTATTATTATTATTATTATTATTATTATTATTGTTACACATTCATTGTAGAAAGTGACAATATCAGTCTCTCCAGCACACACAGTGGAGGAGGCTATAACTATGGCACACATATCCGACAGGAGAGCAAGTCCAGCATCACCAGTGGCAACTTGTGCGGCAGTCAACTCAGTGCCACAGAAAGCAGTCGTGGAGATGATATCCATGATGCATCTGACAGCGAGAGTATGGGAGGTAGGTTACACATTACATTTTAATCAAATATTAATTAATTTACATAATATGAGTGAATATTTAAGAATACCACAGGCTTGAAAATAACCAGATAAGTCAGAACTCTTGCCATGATTTCATGAACAGGATCTAGTCTGGACTTCACGAACTCAGACCTGTCTTTTGCAAAATCAGACCTCTCTTTCACAGTAGAATCTAACTCTGGACTTAATCAAAATCTAGAAATCAGAACCCTGACTTTTCATTTACTAACAGAACCTAAGTAGGGACTTAATCTAGGTGTAGAAATCAAAACCCTGGCCTGTGTCATTTACTAACAGAATAGTTTAGACTTAGCTTGGGTCTAGAGGCTAGAACTCGGGTCCATATTTCACAAACAGATCTTAAAGTTTTGACCCAACCTTGGTCAAGAATTCAGCCATATGACCTAGATTTCTCAAACAGAACCTCATCAATCAGACCTGGTTATTACAAACAGAATGTCAGCACAGGGCTGAAATATCAGTTTCAAATCCAACAATCTGATTGGAAAAAACCTAGGTCTTACTTAAATTCAACCACTCAGATACTTGAGTATAGACAAAACTACAGATTTAAAGAGGTTATGGTGAACTGAAATTTTCAGGTGAAGTGACTTCTTTTTCCTGCCTATAGAGGGTGAGGTGATTGGAAAATATAAAAATGTGAATCTAAGGTAAAATTTTTGAATAGAAAAGTATTTTACTGGTATTAATATTTGAATCCCTACCTCCTTCATCACTGGGGTACTTGTTGAATTATATATCTATCAGTGGAGTAGCCACGTGTGATTCACACTCTGGTATTTTTTCCCACACGTTCAGTCATGATTTTAACAATGCATACATGCTATTACAAACTGAAGATGCCTTAGTTTATTCTGGCTGAAAGCAAATGCAAGGTTTTACAAAAAATTGACTCTTTAAGTTTCCTATAAACAATCAAATGCTATAATAGGCCACCATTTTGAATACAGCATTGGATTGGATGAGCCTGACACACAGATAGAAAAGTTCCATGTCATATAGATGCTCATGGTTTGTAAAAGGAGACAAACTGTTTGGTAACTTGTTGTTTTGTTAACAACTGTAGAATCACTTCATAGCCTCAACTTACGACTGTGACATTTTTGATAATAGTTAACATGCTCCTACAGCAAGTAAAAAGAAATAAAATCCACAAAATAATATTAACAACTTTCTGTCTTAAACTGAAAAACTGTCACATAATTTCATTAGATGGTAATCTTATAAATAGGTTGCTGCTCCAGGAAATTGGTGACTCGTACTCATCTAAAGCAAATCAACTCATCTGTATATTTTTGTGCATGTGTGTATGAAGTATTAGATACATAAATTAATCTCTTTCATGTTACTAGTCTTTAAATTTCTTTAACAGTATAGTATTTGGTTTATGGTTGAAACAACTTGGGATTCCAACTCACTTCCTAGAGTTTCACATTTCTGTGTTAGTGGTCAGCTCTTAACTAAGTGCCTATGGTTAGTGGTCAGATCATAACTAAGTGCCTATGGTTAGTGGTCAGATCATAACTAATTGCCTGTGGTTAGTGGTCAAATCATAACTAAGTGCCTGTGGTTAGTGGTCAGATCATAACTAAGTGCCTATGGTTAGTGGTCAGATTATAACTAAGTGCCTGTGGTTAGTGGTCAGATCATAACTAAGCACCTTTGGTTAGCAGTCAGATCATAACTAAGTGACTGTGGTTAGTGGTCAGATCATAACTAAGTGCCTATGGTTAGTGGTCAGATTATAACTAAGTGCCTGTGGTTAGTGGTCAGATCATAACTAAGCACCTTTGGTTAGCAGTCAGATCATAACTAAGTGACTGTGGTTAGTGGTCAGATCATAACTAAGTGCCTATGGTTAGTGGTCAGATTATAACTAAGTGCCTGGTTAGTGGTCAGATCATAACTAAGTGCCTATAGTTAGTGGTCAGATCATACCTAAGCACCTGGTTAGTAGTTGGATCATAGCTAAGTGCCTGTGGTTAGTGGTCAGATCATAACTAAGTGCCTGGTTAGTGGTCAGATCATAACTAAGTGCCTATGGTTAGTGGTCAGATTATAGCTAAGTGCCTGGTTAGTGGTCAGATTATAGCTAAGTGCCTATTTGAGGGCACCAGAAGCTACTGAATAGCATTACTATTGATTTTAATGAATATTTCTACTGTTTTAGATCAATCAGTATAATTTTGTCCTAAAACCATGCATGGTTCATGGGCAGAATGTGTATTTATTTAGGGAAAGGTTGGGGACACTGATTTGTTCCTAGGTGAAATAGACTTTGCTTTGCTGGCTTGTTGAAGAGAAATATCATGGATGAGGGTAACTATTAAGTCCAAATTGCACCCAAGTGTCACCCAGTATTGTGTTGGTAAAATCAGTAACCTTTGCCATCCTTAGTTTATTATAAAGCAGCCTTTTTGAATCAGTCTTAACTTTGTTTATTTAGAGCAAACCACATCTTAAAAGGAAAAATTACAAATGACAACATTATTAACTTGTAATTTTGAATTTATTTCTTTTCCTTAGTTGCTTAGTGCTGTATGAGCACATAATTCACTTCAAAGTTGATATAATAAATTTGGTGCCTTATGAACAGCTTTGAGCCACAGTGGCTCAGTTGGTAGAGTGTCGGACTCATAATCCAAGGATTCTGAGTTCAGTACCTTGGTGTTGTCCTAGAAAAAGGCACTTAGCTCCCATTTCCTCAGTATGATATAGCCAATAATGTATTAAAATTGTCATTAAAGTCAATAAAATCAAGCTTGAAGAGAAATTAACTTCCTTATATACTTGCTTATAAGTTGAGTCCAGCTGCAAACTGCATAGATCCAAATCTGCCATCACATAATGCATGGGAATATCTGTGTCTATGCAGATTGTTAGGAATGACATAGACTCTGAAGACTCCGATCTACAGGTGCATTATGTGATGACAGATCACAGTCTGTATTGTTTGCAGTTGGACTTGACTTATAAGCAAGCGCATATATGGTAGTTTTCTTGAGGTATCAGCATTATGTACAGCCCTTGTAACTGTACTAGTGTTACCAGAGCATACAGTTTGACTTGAATCTTAGGATGACTTTGATTTTTTAATCTTGTGTAAACGGGCATATCTGTTTATACATTCATGCTTTTTCTCCAGCATGAGACAAAAGTTATTGTTTCAAAATGCACCACATTTAGTTATGTGAGGTCATTTACAGAAATGCACATACATTCAAGATCTTGAATATGCACAGTGCTCATAAACATATTGCTTTTATATGCACACTGCTCATAAACATACTGCTTATATGCACAGTGCTCATAAACATATTGCTTTTATATGAACACTGCTCATAAACATACTGCTTATATGCACAGTGCTCATAAACATATTGGTTATATGCACACTGCTCATAAACATACTGCTTATATGCACAGTGCTCATAAACATATTGGTTATATGAACACTGCTCATAAACATACTGCTTATATGCACAGTGCTCATAAACATATTGCTTTTATATGTACACTGCTCATAAACATACTGCTTATATGCACAGTGCTCATAAACATATTGGTTATATGCACACTGCTCATAAACATACTGCTTATATGCTTCATGATATAATGTTGATCCTTAATTATTTTGCATCTATGTACTCATTCTGTAGTTATATTTATAGCTTTACTGCTGTATTCAAGATTATTTAACCAGTCATTTGTTATCTTTATACTACAGCTGTTTTTTAGTTTGGATATGGGTTTTGGTAATAGCATTGTGGATATGAGTTTTGGTAATAGCAGTGTGGATATGGGTTTTGGTAATGGCAGTGTGGAATGGGTGATCCTACAATGGCATTAACAATCTTCAAAATAACCAGTGGGTGATAAAAATTGCCATATGGCATTTCATTTAAAGAAAAAGAAGATATTTGATAAGTGAAAATGCAGGGGTTTATGCTGCCGTCAACAAATTGTTTCATTGAAGTTGCTAGAAACATGAAGCACCAACCTAGGTAATCCAAGAAAATGTTTACTTGGTTTGGTTTCTTCTTGTTCCATTTACTTGCTTATGTCATGTCTCACGAAGATTAAAAGTACAGTCAAACCTGCCATAACAGTCACCTTTCTGTAGCAGTCAGCTGGTCTCAATGGCCATTCCCATTCTTTGATATTTCCTCCATAAAAATTGTGTATGAAATGGTCACCTGCTTTGTACAGTCACTGGCCTGGTGTTTCTTAACCAGACGGGTTTACTAAAGTTAAAGTAGTCACATGAGCTTATTGACTCGACATCTGAGGGCTGTTCCATTTAAACATACATGGTACCCACGGAAGGCAGTTTTTTGAAAATATATGCTTGGGTACTTTGATTTCGCAGAATTCATATTAAAATGAGAAGAAAATTCTTCATCGCATCTATGGGTGAGTACCCCACATTAAAAGTGCATTCCTTGGGTCCCAGGTATGTTTTACTGGAACAACCCTGAAGTGTTTTCCAAGAAAGGCATTGTTTAGTTAATGAGATATAATGGAATTGATGTGTAAACATATTTTATCTCCCTTATGTTCCCCGTACTCAGTTAAATATGTCAGTGTGACTTTTAACTGATTAATCTCTCCGTTGTTATTTTGAGAATTTCAATCAAATCATAATATTGCTAGATTTTTTATTGTTAGGGTAAATAGTCGAAGTAAATCATTGTTGTTATAGCACTACATCCCCATTATTAGTTGTTGGGGACAGTGTGCTGTGCTGATGGCTGTACTAAATGTATTCATCTGAAAGGTTAATAGAGAACTAATTTTACCCCATATTTGCTTTAGTTTATCAAATTAGACCTATTCAACAATTTCTGTCATTGTTTTGTGTATCGTGGTAGTTTGGGGATCAACATCATATTTAAGCTTTTCCTACATATTGTTTATGATGCGACAAATCAGATTCAGCCTTTAAACACTGCTCATTTCTGTCAGATAAGTAGATTGTAATTATTGTGAGGAACCCCAACCCCAAGCCCCTCTCCCCAACCCCACCTCCAGCTAAAGTATTGTAATTGTATGGAGATTCTGCATACATCCATGTACACAAAGTGCATTATGGTCCAAGAAAAACAGATGGTCACAATGTACATTAAGTATTCATAAATGTTTGAGATGAAATGTGAACAGGCATTTAATCATCTGGTTACTCTTTTTAATCCACGAGTAGATATGGAACCAACACTATTTCATATAAAATATTCTGTTACTTCAAAATTTTCAAGGATTGAAATGCCCTAATTTTCTTCAAGAACACAGAACGGAAAATGAAAACTCGTGCACATTTAATAGGAAATACATGATGAAAACAGTTTTTCAACTTAAAAGGTATCAGAAGTGTATGAACAAAAATGACTAGTCAGTCATTCGGTTAACACTTTCTTTATGTGGCCTACATCTGTTACTTCTCAGACAGCCAACTCCATCTGCAGTATACACTACTCCCTCGATAACTCGTGCCCTGATAACTTGTGAACCCGCTTATAATGTGGGGTCATGCGTGGATCCCATTTTTTAAACCAGAAAATACCCCAAATTTTGATCCCTATTTATTGAACTTGAAGAAAATTGCGATCAAAATTAGTAACAGAAACTTTGATATATCGCTCGTTTTATGTCGAAAACGGTAGATAGGACCTGAAATTTTAATCAACGTTATGAAATATCAAATTTAAAAATAAGTCATACAATTTTTTTACATTTTCTTTCCAAACGGTAGTACACCGCAATTAACGATTTGTAAGGAAATTTCGATCAATGAAAATGTCACGCTGAGTGGAGGCAGTAATTCAATAAATAAATACCAATTAAATATTTTTTTTGCCAATTGAAATTTATGTTCTAGTTCTATCTTTTAATTCCTTTTAAGTGTAATCATCATAAATGCAATGTGTCCTCTAGTAATTAAATGTAAAATGTGTCAATCTACCATAACAGCTCTGTCCGCGAGCGTTTCTCTGAGAACCTAATTAGGTGCCGACCGTGTTTTGATAACTGACTTGCGGAAGTATTTGTTGTTTTGTTGCACTGAATTAAAATCTGGCCTCCTTTGTATTATCACGTTAATTATGTCTGTTGACTCAAATAAAGGAGCTGGAATAAAAGAAAAGTCAAAAGGCATGAAAATCCTTCAAACTTAAAATCTAGCGGCCCCGGTCTTATGTCAGGTGAACTCACTTCATTTGATCAATCACTGTTATAAATGTTATTGTGTATGTAACATAAACTACCTTAAATTAACAGACTCATTGGTAACTGTGATCAAAGGTAACCAAGCGAAATGAATACTTCGTAAAATGAGCTTGGTTTCACAGATACAGACCATTGTGGGCAAGCGAGTTTCAGAGAATTCTTGAACTGGCACTTAGAGATATTCTCAGGGATGATAAGAAGTTTCATTATTACTTTCAGTGAAATCATGACATCAATACTGTACTAACTGGACAATAAAAAAAATTGAGATTCGACGTAGACAATCGTCTCACGAAATAAATTTCGCTTATTTTTTAAGAAAAGGAATCTTGTTTGTTGGTGTATCGACAGTTAGTCTAGTTTCCCGCTCTTTTGACTCCCAATTTGGCAGGATACCATTAAATACCACTCCGGGAACCAGACTCATCAAGAACACAAAAAGCAGTGACATAATACACAGATGTTTTCGCGTACACGTGATGGTTGTTGAAACCAGTGGAATGATCTTTCACATGTTGGACATTTTGAAAATAAATGTTATTTAAACAGGATAACGAACAACTTTATTGGAAAAAGCACGTTATTAAAAATTATTATCGATGTGATTGTAAAATGAGCATTCAGTCATTAAACGCCCCAGTTCCCTAAACCCCCCACTCCGCTGTTTTCTCGATATCTAAGTGAATTTTTTCAACTTTTGAAGGTCCCTCGGTAACTCGCGCCCTTGCTTATAGTACGGTCTATGTTTGTGGACCCCGTTGTGCGTGAGTTATCGAGGGAGAGGTGTATAAGGAACTTTGTTACCTACTTTCAGAGTGTATAAGCAAAAACATATTACATTTATATGAAATACATAGAAAGCAAAATCTATGAATGAAACCATTTTCCACCAGAATGTATGAATAATAAATGCTTATGGCAAAATCTTTGAATAGGAAAATATGCTTATATGCCGAATTGATAATAATAATGATGATAATAATAATAATGGTATTTGATGCATGGTAATTGTTCAAGAACCAAGTTCGAAAGGTAAACCTGCCTACAGATGTAACCTGTGTATAAAGGACAGTTGGCCATTTTACATGAGTGGCTGCTTAAGACACGTTTGACTACAGTGCTTGATTTAGTTCAATACTTGAAGACCACGGAACTAATTTCTTAATTGCAGTAGTATGTACAGTTGATTTTTGTGATGGATGATTGAAAAAAAACTAGAATTTTGTCATTTGTCTGTTGGATTGGCATAAAAAAATGTTAATTTACAGGGATAGTTTTAATAGTATGGTGATTGTCTGGTTTGTAATCATATAGGTTTTATTGGAAATACTTTAGTAGAAAAGGAATATTGCTAAAAACAGAAACGCATTGCAAAATATTATGATGGAAAGAGTGGCAAAGTTTTTTATTTGCTCAAATTTAGTTTTTTAAGAAAAGAAAAATCCCAGAAATATGTACGTTTCCTTGTGTTTTAATATTTATAATCTGTAAATAATCTTAATATTTATAATCTGTAAATAATTTTAATATTTATAATCTGTAAATAATTATATCCAGTTTAATTTGACACATTTTTGGAAAATCATTAACTTAAAAATACACAAAACTGCATATGTATCAGCAGAAAGGATGAATTTTATATGGTATATGGATATATCAGGCTGAAATATAGTTATTAGCCATCTCAAATAAATTCTTTCTGCCTGACTTGGAACAAAAACACAAGTGCAGTTTCTTATTTATTACATGCCCTCTCTTTTACACTTTCAATAAATATTTAGCTTTATTGTATAAATGAATTCAAAACAAATTGAGATTTTTATTAGAAAGTTTGATTCACTGCATCTAAACATATCGACACGTGGATGTCAATGTAGAAACCTAAGTAGTTAGATCTGGTTGTGTGAAATGGCAGTATGGGTTGAACAGCTGTATCAAGTGCCAGATCAAGTATGTAGGATTAAATGGGTATGTAATAATAAAGTAATAGTAGTTCAGAAATTTAAGTATTAAATGCTCACATCATACAAAATATTAGCTTCACTGAAATAGTTAAATCTATAAACTAGAAGAATGTGACAGATATTTGGAGACTCAAAAAGTTATTCAAGTAATATGTACTGGCATCCTAGCAGTTTTTCATTAATATTAGAAACTTTATTACACTTTTTAAAATTGTCTTTTCATATATTTTCAGTATTTAGCATAAAAATTAATTTACTTTTTTATCTTACAAAAGCTACTGCCTAAATTATTCTATCATGAATATTTTGCAATGTAAGCTGTTTCTAAAAAAAATGGGCTGATTTTGGAACAAAGGTAAAGAATTCTTTAGAACCAGTTCCAGTCATTACTTTCTTGGTGCTGTAATATATTTAATTGATCCATTTTAGATGGTTAAGTGCATTTCCTTGTACATCTATATATCTAATATGCTGATATTAAGAGTCATTTAAAAATGCACCATTGGTCAAAAATAAAATTGCAACATGCATCAGTGGCTTCCAAATTTTCCCAAACAGATGGATCTAAAAAAACTGTGACATTATCCAGGAATTGCTGCATGTTATTTATAGGTCATTTGATTCTTAAATGCATATATGTATTTAGTTGCCCATGACATAAATGTACATATAATAAGAAAATGGTCAGTGATTATTTCCTAATGTTGTTCTCCTATTGCACATGCCGAACTCAGTGCATGTTTCCCCTGCAAATTAATGTACACAAGATTCACTGTGCGTAAAGTCCACTTTTTGAATAAGTACATTAACATGTTTAAGGCTTCAACATTTACCAACAGTTCTAAACTTGTACATGATTTATAATAACTGAAATGATGCTGATTATTCAAAATGATGAGAAACTCAACCTTGCCACATATCTATCCGGTAGGCTCACTGAACAACTGACATTTATTATAAAGTGTTTGTCGAACCTTGCTCAAATTGTGATTGTCTCCTTTGCTGTTGGTCATTTACCTGATGTTTCAACAGGATTCAGTTTGTAAGACGTGTCATTGTTGAATGTATATGAAAATGTAAGTGAAACATATCTTGGATCATCATGATACTATAACCTATTGCTATATATATATATATATATATATATATATATATATATATATATATATATATATATATAAAGTGATGAAAACAATCTATAAATCAACTGGACATGCATCTTGGGCATGTGCATGGGATGCTTCTTTAGGACCTGTTATAATTAAGAAACTATACAGTGGCTTACAAAGCTAGAAGAAATGTTTCTCTAAAATAACGTTATTATGTTGTTCAAATGTAAAAAATGTTGTTGTTTTTTTAAAGAAATCATATCAGCATTATCAGCAAATCAACCAAGTACATTATGTTGTGTAATGTATGCTGCAAACCAATTCTCATCACCTTTTTCCTAGTCATTCCACATTAGATAAATAATTTACAATGCAGTCCTCTTGAATAGAGATGAGAAAATGTATAATTAATTAGTAACTACTGTGTCACTGACAGCCACGTGTTGGTTGATTTATGCATTTACCTATTTTGTAAACATTTATAGGAATTACACTAAACCAAGCCATTTGCATGTGTAAATGCTGCAGACTTATAGATATATTGTTGTTAATCATTGCTCATCAAAACTTGATTTCAAAGTGACTAAAGTCTGATTCAGATTTCAATATGTATGCATCTTGAAAACAATGAAGAGAATTGGTTTTGATGAAAACTGGTAGGATGCCAATAGTAAACAGCTTGTAATATTCAATTTTATCAAACACTTTTATTTCATATCCCATTCTCTGCTCTAACAGCAACTGCTACCATTTTCCCTCCTTTGTTTACCTGCATGCTTTGTCTCCACGGCAACTGACGTGTTTGTTCTGTCCTTTCCCAGGTTATGGTTCTGTCTCTTCATCCCGCCGCCAATCCTCCAGCTATCAGCGACGAGATTCTCGTTCCCGACATTACTGACACATCTCTTGACCTTTGAACTCCAGTGACCTTTACCCTCGGCTTCTTGCTTCAGCGAGGACAGTTTTCATACCTAACATAACTGACACATCACTATTGTAGTGCTAACCATCTCAGCACCTTCAGCTTGTGTGACCTTGAACTGCAGCAACCTTTATCCTCCAGTGACCTTTACCCTTGACTTCTAACTCCAGTGAATTCTAGTGATTCAGGATACTTTTTGTATTTCAATCTTTAGCTGTCTTTTACTAATAGAATTTGCAGTTTTAGTCTGTGTTAGGATTGACTAACCACATACACATGCTTCACATAGAAAGAGTTTCATCTTAGCTTTCACATAGTTTTAGTAGATGAAATAATTATAGGTTACTGCATTTGTATGGGAAAATATGAATGGGTTTATTCGGATGGAAATACTGCATGACCTTGGGAGTGGAGTATATCCGTCCGACAAAACAAGTTCATATTTTCCCATACAAATGCAATAACCTTTTTATTATTATATGCTCATTTTCTTATTCTACCTAAAGTTTAATTATATAAACAAAAATACACTACAAGAAACAAAGTAACTGAATGTATGCTGTATTCCAAACTAAATACGTACACAAGCGCAGATTCATCATTACACAACAACAACATTATTAATGCACACATAACTCTGCCCAGATAAATTTGAACTTAGTCATGCACCAGACATAACTTTCAAAAGAAAATGACGTTTTTGGTCTACTTAAAATTGAAATTTGGAGTCATATTGTGAATGAATGTGCATTGCAACAACTTTTCCATTTAATCTGAAATGAATAGATTTTGGTATTTTTGTCTATGAAATTTCTTGATTATGGACTGGATTTATCTGTGCCAATTCTACATGAAGTACATAGGATTGCAGCAGCGAGGGAGCAGCGTGTTGACATCTGCAAGTGTGTTTCTGTTCTGTCATTGAATGTTTGAAATCATAATGTGGAGAAAATATGAAGTCTTTCAATTGCAATTATCAAAAAGATGCTATGGAATATAATGTTTATTTCATTTTGAATGCAGTAAGGTGGATGTAATTGCACTTGGAATATAGTCGAAATTACAGTACAATTTCAAAATGTGTAATCAAGCTTGAGAACCCATGACATAGCTCATGTAATTCAGATTTGCAGAACTTAGAAAGTACATTTTGAGGAAATTCAGGATGCAAAACTGTAAGTATATTTTTTGCCATTCTTGTTACCAGCCAAACAAGACAGTTTATGCCTTGTCACTTGCATGTTATTTGTAGGCACCCAGCAATTTTGTGAAATCTGGTGTCTGTCGCTAGCCTAAATCCGAAACATTGTATCAAGAAAGTTAATGCGGAATGTGGCAAAGCAGCTGGTATGTGGCAGTCCATAAAACATCTGCTTTAGTTCATTCAGAAACAAATTTAATCAACCAAAATGTAAAGCACCTACTACTTGAGTGTACATAATTTGTTTACAAAGTAGTTCCTAATAGACTACTGGGCACACATGAGTACAATATTGTAAAATACTGAACAATTCTGGCAATGTAAAGTTAATGGAGAAAAAAATGAGCATATAATAACACTGTATTTGCTATGTATGATGTTCATCCCTACTGCCAACAGCGTAGACCCGGATCTGATGTAGCATAATGTAATAGCCAGTCAGGGTCAACAGTGTTTGTTCTACTCATGATTTCAAGCAAAGGGCATAGGCCCTGTTCTGTCAGGGAATTATTTGATGGCAGATCTTGGTCTGTCTGCTTCCTGTTTGGTCGCATGTTATACATAAGTAAATGTGCCATTTGTTTATTGAACAATTGAAATTGCAAACAGTTTGTTTTTAAATTGAGGTAATTTTATGTTATTTAAAGGAATTACTGCATACCTTTTATGTATGCGTGTATTAAGGGTTGGGTTGATGGCAGAGTAAGTGTTAGTTATACTTGAGAACTTGTTACCAAGAGGGATTTTGTCAAGCCCATGTTAGTGGGCATCTGTACAAGACAATGTGGAAATGTTCAACAATTTCTTCATAAACATCTCAAGTAACAGTATTCAGAACCAGACTAACATCCCAATTGAACTTGATGCTCTTCTGTCATTTATAAGAGCTAAAATTCCTGATGATAATTATTTTTCAGTAGCTAATGTTAGTGAAGCTGATGTTTTTGATATGCTGATTAAGGTGAATATTAATAAATCATCTGGATTGGATGGTATTGGTCCACGAATTCTTAAAATTTCTGCACCAGTAATAACAAAGTCATTAATGCATATCATAAACTTAAGTATAATGAGTGGTAATTTTCAAGAAACATTGAAATGTGCAAAGGTTACACCTATCTTTAAGAAAGGAGAAAAGGAGGATCCAGGGAATTACAGACCAATATCAATTCTACCTGTAGTGTCAAAATTATTTGAACAGCATGTAGCCATTCAGGTCTATACATTTTTTGAAACATACTCTCTATTTCATAAAGCGCAATCAGGATTTCACAAGTACCGCTTGTGCCAAAGAGGACTTACCAAATTAATTGATCTTTGGCTGAAGGAAATTGATAATGGACATATGACTGGGATTGTTTTCCTTGACTTCAAGAAAGCCTTTGATCTTGTTGATCATGAAATTCTGCTGCAAAAGTTGAACTGTTACAGGTTCAACAATCCTTTTAACTGGTTTAGATCATACCTAAATCAAAGGTCTCAACAAGTAAGCATTGGCAATATTAGCTCTCAAACATGCACTATTCATTCAGGGGTCCCTCAAGGCTCAGTTTTAGGCCCTCTCCTCTTTCTTATCTATTTGAATGATCTACCATTAAATAATGAATCCACAAATACAGGTTTGTTTGCAGATGATTTAACCTTGTATACATCTAGTTCTGATACTGAAGTTATCCAAATGAGATTAAACTCGGACCTTATTAGAGTCCTAAACTGGACACAACAAAATAGGATAGTAATTAATGAAGGTAAAACAAAATGTGTGATTTTGCGGACATCACAAAAGCTACACAAATCAGGGAACCCAGAGCTATCTCTTGCAATAAATAATCATCCATTAGAAAATGTCAAACATGAAAAACTTGTAGGTGTTTCTGCAGATAATAATTTCATATGGGATGACCAAATTGATAAGCTTTGTAAAACACTATCATCCAAAATTGCCCTACTCAGCAGAATCAAGAAATATTTACCTATGGAAACTCGCAATCTATACTACAAGTCATATATTCTTCCAACAGTGGATTATTGTTCAGATGTATGGGGAAACTGTGCTAAATCTGGGCGTGACAGGATTTATAAACTTCAGAAACGAGCAGCACACATAATTTTAGATGCATCTGTTGATCATCCCTCAAAAGCATTATTTACAGAACTCAAATGGTTCATGATATATGACAGGATAGATTTTCACAAGGCAGTTTTTTTTATATAAATATCTACATGGAACTGCACCAGAGTATCTTCAGGACTTATTCAGGCCTTTTTCAACACAATACCAGTTCAGATCAATATCACACGGAAACCTTCTAGCATGAAAACCAAGAACAGAGCAATTTAAAAAGAGCTTCCAATACTCTGGTATATTTCTGTGGAACAGGCATCCACTACATGTAAAATCTGCTGAAAATATTACAGTATTTAAGAAGAGATATCATGAGCATGTATGTGTTTTTAATAGATAATGCAATTTAGTATTTTAATACTAAAATGTTAAAATAAACAGTAATTATTGCTATCTTCATATAATGTGCATTGTTATACTCTCCTTAAGAGGGCCTCAAGGGAGAATAGTCCTTGACTAATGAGTCACCCTCTATAAATAAAGCAATATTATTATTATTATTTATTATTATTATTATATTATTAGTGGGATGTGAGACATAGCAGTTACTTCTCCACCAGGGACCGCACTAACAGCTTGTTAAGGTTGTGGTTACAGTTTATCATTTACATATATTTCCCAAACAACATGGTAGATTCTCATTATAACTTTCACGACTCAAGATGAAGCTAAGACAATTCATTCTACAATATGCTCACTTGTCCCTATTGCCATGTGGTCAAGGTTATGTCATGTAAAATTTTAACTGAGCCTTTAGTGAAAGTTGTTTCATTTGTTTATTTTTCCTAACCCTTTTGTGGTTGCTTAGGGTGTAGAATATTCCCAGTGTGCCCTTCTGAATCCCCAGCAGGCTTAGGAATGTAGAATAGGCCCACTGTACCCTCCTGAATCCCCAACAGGCTTAGGAATGTAGAATAGGCCCACTATACCCTTCTGAATCCCCAGCAGGCTTAGGAATGTAGAATAGGCCCTCTGTACCCTTCTGAATCCCCAGCAGGCTTAGGAATGTAGAATATTCCCACTGTACCCTCCTGAATCCCCAGCAGGCTTAGGAATGTAGAATAGGCCCACTGTACCCTCCTGAATCCTCAGCAGGCTTAGGAATGTAGAATAGGCCCACTGTACCCTCCTGAATCCCCAGCAGGCTTAGGAATGTAGAATAGGCCCACTGTACCCTTCTGAATCCCCAGCAGGCTTAGGAATGTAGAATAGGCCCACTGTACCCTCCTGAATCCTCAGCAGGCTTAGGAATGTAGAATAGGCCCACTGTACCCTTCTGAATCCCCAGCAGGCTTAGGAATGTAGAATATTCCCAGTGTGCCCTTCTGAATCCCCAGCAGGCTTAGGAATGTAGAATAGGCCCACTGTACCCTTCTGAATCCCCAGCAGGCTTAGGAATGTAGAATAGGCCCACTGTACCCTCCTGAATCCCCAGCAGGCTTAGGAATGTAGAATAGGCCCACTGTACCCTTCTGAATCCCCAGCAGGCTTAGGAATGTAGAATAGGCCCACCGTACCCTCCTGAATCACCCTGCAGGCTAGGGGATTTAGAATAGGTCAAGTGATCACTTCCGAATTCCCTTCTGGGCTCAGATATGTAGAATAGACCAGTAATCCCTCATGAATCTCACAGCAGGCTAGGGGATTTAGAATAGACCCAGTGTGCCCACCTGAATCCCCCTGGATCCCTGGAGGTTTAGGGATGTGGAATAGGCCCAATATGCTCTTCTGAATCCCTCCACAGGTTAAGGAATTTAGAATCGGCCCAGTGTGCCCTCCTGAAACCCTCTGGAGTCTCGGGGATGTAGAATAATCCCAGTGTGTCCTTCTACATGTTGTATAAGAGTTGCCTATTTTGGGATACCTAAACTTTTTCAGCTCTCTGTAACCAAGACTTTTGATGTGCAGTTAAACCCTATAGATGCAAACATACATACATTATTTCCTAAACTCCATGTTAGATTCTCATCCTAACTGCCATGAATCATTATGAGGCATAGACAATTCATTCTACAGCATGTTT
The DNA here is from genome assembly GCA_016617855.1 of Megalonaias nervosa. Classification (NCBI taxonomy): domain Eukaryota; kingdom Metazoa; phylum Mollusca; class Bivalvia; order Unionida; family Unionidae; genus Megalonaias; species Megalonaias nervosa. The sequence continues at coordinate 34,959 of JAECUM010000151.1, read as the reverse complement.
GCTTGCCCTTATGACCATGGGATCAAGGTAGCAGTTATATAAAATTTGCTTTAAGGATTTTGTTAAAGTCTTTCATTCACTTATATTTCCTCAACTGCTTGATTGATAGTTTTCTTACTTGCCTTGAATCATTATGAAGTTAAGACAATTTATTCTTTTACACATTGGTTTCCCCTTTTGCCTTGGGGTCAACATCACAGCATTAGAAAATTCACATTAAGGTTTTGATTAAAGTTTTTTCATTTCCCCGTATTATAGGTCATTTATGAGTGGCATCTGTGTTCAATAAACACATTTCTAGTTTTGGAAGTTATTCAAATGATTGAACAGATAATGGTCTGTGTGATAGTAATGTTTAAAAATTATGCTAAATTTTGGTCTATGCAACCTTTCTAATTAATATATTTAGATTGTGTGCATAGTACTCTAAATTACTCTTTCTAATTAATATATTTAGATTGTGTGCATAGTACTCTAAATTACTCTTTCTAATTAATATATTTAGATTGTGTGCATAGTACTCTAAATTACTCTTTCTAATTAATATATTTAGATTGTGTGCATAGTACTCTAAATTACTATTTCAATAGTGTTTAAAGTATCCTGAATAAATTCAATTAAAATTCATTACTAATTAATAATGATAGTAAATACTATCTATATAATGTTTATTATGATAGTGTTCATTATTCAAATTAAGATAGTGTTCATTGTTAAATTATGTTATTGTTCATTATATAATATGTATTCCATAAAATTCTAGTCTGTATTATACTTTTTGTTTCATTCTGTGGTAAGACATATCCAATATTTACATGGATTGTTTTATTAGTCTGTTGTACTTTTTTTTGACAGTATTCTATGTACAGTATACATTTAGAAAGGAGGTCTACTTTTCGCCTGTTTATACCAATTTATTTCTGTAAATGCTGCCTGAATGTTGAAGTTACAATATAAGGTGTAGTTTTCATACTTGTATTTACTTGCTGGAGTCAAACTGCAAACTGCACAGACCCAGATCTGTTGTTGCATATTGCACAGGCAGATCAGGGTTCATGTAATTTGTAAAGAATAATCAATAGAATAAATCACATCAACTCTGATCTGCCAGTGACAGCCGATCAGGGTCTTTGTTGAACTTGACTTTTAAGCGAATATATACATAAAATCCAGGAGTTAATACATATTACCTCCCCACATTAGTAGGGAACCAAGACATAGCAGTAACGTCTGGCAGCAGTGGCAGCCTCAACAGTTTCTTAAACTTGTTGTATTTCATTTACATATATTTCCTAAATTCTTCTATAGATTTTGTGCACATTTTGTACAAACTATTATTAAACTAAGACAGTCGAGTCTGCAACATGCTGATTTTTCCTTTGACATTGGTATCATAGCCATAGTCATAGAAGTCATACAAAATGTGTATTAAGGTTTAGTTTAATGTTTTTGGGCTGGCTTAAATTATCTGTTATGGATTTGGTTTATGCTGGGGATGAGTCATCATAATTCTATGACAATTCATTCTGTGACACATGAGTCTGCCTCTTTGACCATGGGGTCAAGGTCACAGTCATATATAAAATTTAGGGTTGTGTTTAAGTTGTTAATTTGATTTCATTTCCTAGACCACTTGATGGATTTTCTTTATACTTAGAATAAATCATTATAAAGCCAAGACAGTTCATTCTGTGACATGCTCCCTCACCCCATTGACCTTGATCTCAAGGTCACAGCTATAGAAGATTTATATCAATGCTTTGGTAAAGTTTTTTCTATTTGCTTATATTTCCTAAATCCCTTGATGGATTTTCTTCATACTTTGGATGAATCATTACGAAGCTAAGACAATTCATTCTGTGATGCACTCTTTTGCCCCTTTGACCTTTGGGATCAAGATCACGTTTTAGAGCAGTATTTTATTCTTGAGCTAAAACTGGGGGCCTTAGCCTTTATGACTTAAAAGAAAATGCTGGGAATAAATGGTCCTGCATGTCCACATGTTTTTGCATTCAGCAGTGTATGTAATGTTAGATAACTCAAATTTTAAAGCTTTTCATATCTCTATGGATGATGTTTATGTTTTGGATGGTATATGACCTAAATTAGCATTCCTTTTTCACTGGCAAGTAACTACCAGTAAAAGTTCCTTCGCTGATTAGGTAGTTGGTGACATTATTCCCACGTCAGTGAGATATATCAAATAATGGCTTGTGTGAATTAGTTCTGCAGAATCCCTTCTGAACTCCACAGTGATAGGCTAATAGCATTACTTTAAGTGAATTGCATGATGGGTACAAGTATTGAATTACCATATTTGTTCAGAGATGGTTTTTAATAGTTATGTAGCCTCACGGCCTTGTAAAAAGGAAGCAACTGTCAGGTAAGTTTTGATCAGTGATGTACTCCTTCATAAAGAAGTTTACTCCATCCCTGTAGGTATGAGTAGGGGTGACAGCTGGAATAAATTTTTACATATAAAAATTGGGGGGTGGAGAGGAGGATATGCTGTTCTGTTCATTGAGGTTGATTTATAGGGTATCCCAAGTGATGACAGATTTTTTGCATCCACACTTGTGCAACTATATTTTTATCAGTCCCTCCATCAGTGTGCATCAGTTGGTTCACACAGCAGCCTAAATTATGTCAACACTGATTAATAGAGGATGAGAACCTGACATTAGTACAGTATATCTGCAAATGCAGGGAGAAGTTCTTCTGCAGAGGCAGTAAGTAAGACCAGCAGAATCATCAGCTGTGAGGCCCCTGCTGATGAATGGTTTTGGCCTGTTATTTCCAATTCTTAATTTGGCATTGGTCTCATGACAACCCACAGCCTAAATACAACCCAGGGCCTAAATACAACCCAAGACTGAGAAAAAAAACCCACTCATTCTCTTGTCCTGACTAGGTAATAATTGACTATGCTGAGGAAAACTTGACTACTTCATCCCAGGACTGAGTTCAAACAGATTTCCATTCAACACCCTGAACAAGAGTCTAATTTGGTTCAACATTGCTTAACATTTCTTGTGCCTATTTTACCTACTTGTCAGGCAAGAATATCTTGCACAGGAAGCTGAATATGCTTTTTTTCTCAGGTACCTGATGCAGACTTCATATACTAAAATCGGTCCAAACCATGAAAATATTCTTTTGCATGAAGAAGCAGGTTTTAGAACTTTATAATACATCACCTCTTACATAAATATACAAGAAGTCTGCATTCTAATCAAGAAGATTCACTCCAAACCCTGACTTCTTAATGATATTTGTGTTTACACTCTTAGGTAACCTAAGCATTATGTCAGTGTGGAGAAATTACTTTTCATTGGTCGATGACACATCTTGACAAGTCAGATAAGTTAAGAGCCTGAGAATGTCAAAATTTTGGTTTGCCTTGTCAGAGTTACACTTGCTCCAGGACACTGGAATTTTCAAGAGTACAGTGTTACTGATACATTATCACAGCAAAGTGAAGACACCAGCATATATTTCTATAAAAATATAATTCCTAATTGGTAACCTACATTTGAAGGAAGCATTGTAAATGTCTCTGTCAGTTCTCAACAAGTTTCATGCAATGTATGTCATTGTAATGACAATTGTATGTCAATGTATGTCGTTGAAATCTATTTAGATGATATTGAGATTACAGCTGGTTGGTCTTAATTTAAGTATGTCCATGAGGTAACAACCTTCTGGCACTTTTAGCAAATCAGGAATCTTGAGTTCGATAGGTGCCTTTAGTAGTTCTCTAGAAATGGAGGTTTGACTGAAATTGATTACTTAGTACAAAAGTTAGTGAAACTTGCAGATATGCTTGGATTGTACTTTCAAATTTAAGTTAGTGACATTTTTCATATCAAAAGTAATTGCATGTTGAAAGAAATGTCAGCTGGCATCTTTGCTTAGGCATGATAGTGTTTAAGCTGCGCATTCGTGAGCCAGGCAACCACATCTTGGTTTGTGCTCTGCTGGAAAAACTAATTGTTGGACACATTTTTCCACCATATCTTGGCAGACACTAATGCATTGATCAAGATCATATTGGTACTTCCTGGGCTCCTTTAATGTGTCCCCTGCTTGCCGTTTGATTTGGTCTTTGATTGGTTGGCTGAGTACCAGCTGGTACAAACTTTGTGTAGTTAGCAGTTGCTGTCCTGACAGCTCATTTGGCCCTTGATTTTAACTGAGCCTTTAGTGAAAGTTGTTTCATTTGTTTATTTTTCTGCCACCTTTACTAACACCTGGAGTACCTGATCATGCCTCTACTTGAATATGCTGAATAATGTGGAAACAGGCACTAAGCATGTGCTGCCATATTATTTCACTATGATTATGCTTGTCTAGCCTATAATGTTTTTGACATTTTGCCCAAATATATATCTTGATGTTGTGTTGCATAATATAGCCATGCCTCCTGCCTCAGAATCAAAGGGTCACAGCAAGGGAAAATGTAATTTTGAGATTTTTATCCTTGTCCAGATAACTTTGGAATTACTGAGATTTTAATAAAACCTTGAGCAAATATATATGTATCACGATTAGATAGTCGAGTACCATAATTACACTCCTGTCTTTAGGTCAAGATCATGGCAGTAGAAAATGTAATTCGCTGACTTGTATCCTTCAGCAGAGATAACTTTCAACCACTGAAAATATTTAATAAATTGTGCCCAAGTGTACATAACCTACCATAGCCACACCCCTGCCCGAGATCAAGTTCACAGCTTTGGAAAATCTAATTCTGTGGCATGTAGTATTGTATATACTGGTCAGTTCGTCCATCAAGTCGACGAGGACCAGTTTAGTCATCCTTGAGGGGGATTGATAAGTCTGTGTATGTATTGTATGATAGGTATTATATAACTTTTGAGCCACTTAAGATATTTTGATGAAACTTTGCCCAAATATATATCATGACCAGACAGTACATCACATACAAATGCCATGTACCCTGCCACAAGGTCATGGTCAAGGGAAAATGTTATTCTGTTTGTCTTGTATCTTTGTCTTGAGTGTAACTATTGAACCTATGAAGATATTGAAATGAAACATTTATATATAATGATTGGATGATATGTTGTGTTCCATGGTTAGACTACCTGTTTCAAGGTCAAGGTCATACCAAGGGAAACTGATTCTGTGACTTGTCTTGTATGGAGCATAACTTTGAACCACTGAAGCTATTTTAATGAAATTTTGGAAGGTTATATGTCAGCAACGGAAAGTGTAAATCTGACTTGTGTCCTTGTACAGAGTAAACATTTTGAACCACTGTAGATATTTCAATGAAACTTGAACCAATTATATATCAGGAATAGATAACGTGTCACATACCTTAAATATTCCCACTGTATGAAGGACATTGTCACAGCAGGGGAAAATATAAATCAGTGACCTATTTCCTTATATAGGTGTAACTTTTGAACCAATGATGATAGTTTTTAAAAACTTTAACCTGTCATGTGTTTTGACTTGACAGTGTTTTACATATCAAGTCATACACAGTGCCTTCAAGGTCAAGTCACAGGAAGGGGTAATCTAATCATTGGCAAGTTTCCTCATCCATGCTGTCATTATCTAACCCTACAGATACTTTGATAAAATCTGACCTAGGTTCACACCTTGTAAAACAAGTATTAGTATCTATCTCAAAGGTCATGGTCATTAGTATGGAAAAGGTCTTGTGCCATTTGCAGAACTTGTGTAGAGGTTGGCTTGGCCTGGAAGCTTTTTATACACTGATTGCAGCATTAGTCTAATCCCTGCAGACTCCACCTACCACAAATGGTTCCATTATTGGCTTCTCCACTCTTGCACACTCTTTCCTCCCATTTTGTCTTAACACTCTGCTGTGGAAAGTTGACATATGTGATAGATTTTGTGAATCAGTGCTGTGAGTCCTAATTTCCATCTTAATAAGGAATGGTAATGCTTGATTTGTCTTTTTTTTTTTTTAGCCAGGAGTCTTTTTCACATATAACTCATAAGTCTATCAGTTTTTCTTTGGTTTCCTTCCTGATGCAGACAAAAAACACTAACATAGCTTCCCTTTGTGTGAACAGCAAACAAAAGAAAATATTAAAGTAGTTTGAGAAGTATTTTTCTTCATGAAATAGTCATGAAAAAGTTATAACAGCGCAATATAAAAGTTTTTTAATTTCAGAATGTGTAATCAAAATAAGAAAAATATTTTCTTGCTATCAGGTTTTCGAGTAAGATGCTGTTTTAATGTAGACTGGTTTGAATCTGTAGGTATACAGTCTCAGATTAAGAGGGATTATTTGTCATGAAATTAAATTTAACGTAGCTAATAATGACACTTTTGAGTTGTATTTTGTTGTAGACATGGCAACTGCAAATGTTTTTGTTTATCTGCAGCTTACATGTAGAATAACTGGTATTTATCTGTTATGTGCTTGGTTGTATCGTAAAGGATGTGTTTTTATCTATTATTGTATTTCATAAAAAGATATGTGCAATAAATAAATAATTGTTTCTCTTGACAATCACTTGTCTCTTCTTCTTCCCTAATCTTTGTTGGGTTTTTTCATGCCTCTTTACATCCATTTTCACCAATCCATCTCATGCTTGTGCAATGGTATGTTAGTAAAACGTGGAGATAAACTTACAGGTTATGCAAATGAGGGGTCATGAAATCAATGCAGAATACACAACAAGTTGTTGTCTCTGAAGAAATGTTTTTTTGAATGTCGAGGAGATTTGATGTTCATATTTCTTGCCATAGAAAGTCAGATCCTGTAAAATATACATGGGAGATGCCAGATATGGATTTACAAAACACTTCAGTTCCCATGTGTATCGTGCCTAGCATAATATTATTTAGAGAACCTGTTACCAATTATTCTTCTTTTCATAGTGAAGTTTTTTTATAGACAACAAAAATAGGTGTTGAATGGTCAAATCATATTGTTAGAGTTGTAAAAACTTGAAAAATAAAAAGAGGTGTCTGTTTACATTGGACAACTCACCATTTTATTTGTATTTGTGATATCCTCTACAGCATAGGGTTAATGAACTTGTTTATCTAGGGTACCAGTTTTCATGGGGTACCAATTTTCATGGAATTTGTGGTGTCCAGGTTTTGCCACAATCCATAAATTTAAAGATCTCATGAACAATGGTCCTTCTCTGAAGAGAGTAGGATCCTTTTATTGACAAAAAATTTATGTACCACATGAAATGTTTGTTTTCACTAACCATGAAAAATTGTGACTCACAAAAAAAAAATAATTCACAGTACCATATATTTGCTTATATGTTGAGTCAAGCTGCAGACTGCTGAGACCCAGATCTGCTGTTAAATAATTCACCATTAGATCTGGTTCTCTGCAGTTTGTTATTAGTAATCAGTAGAATTTTAAAAAAATATAGATCTTGACATGCCTTTGCATTGTGCAAAGGCAGATGGGGATCTATGCTGTTTGCAGTTGGACTTGACTTGTAAGCAAATGTATATGGTAATCTGAAAGTCCCACTCTGGAGTTTATTGATGCAGAGGAGATGAGTATTCATTTACACAGTGCTTTTCCTAATCATGGTATTGACAGTTAGGCCACTTACATACATTTTTCCTAACCATGGTATAGACAGTTAGGCCAGTTATATACATTTTTCCTAATTATGGTATCAACAGTTAGGCCAGCTAGATACATTTTTCCTAATTATGGTATCAACAGTTAGGCCAGTTAGATTTGTCCTAATCATGGTAACAACAGTTAGGCCAATTAGATACATTTGTCCTAATAATGGTATTGACAGTTAGGCTGCTTAGATAAATTTTTCCTAATCATGGTGTCAACAGTTAGGCCAATCAGATACATTTTTCCTCATCATAGTATCGACAGTTAGGCTACTGATACATTTAAGATTTCTTTTGTAGCTCAATAACCTGGTGATAATATCTAAGTAATGTTCCATGCATTTGCCATAAATACATTATATAGATCATTAACCACTGTAACAGAAAAATGCATTTAGGAATAAATCAATTGTGATAACCCTAACCAACTTGTTCCAGAGACTACTCTGGAAATTAAAATTTATGAGGAAAACCCTCTATTCATTTGGATAAAAATAGGAATAATTTTCTTAATATAAGAGAAGGATGCATTTTGGAATAGATCAATTGTGATAACCTTACCCCACATACTACAGGGTTTATTTGAGAACTTCAGATTTATGGAGGAAATTCACTGCTTCATTTGAAAAAGGGGTAATTTTCTAAAGATAAGATGCATTTAGGAACAGACTGACTTGGATAACCCTAGCTTTTGTACCTTGGGGAGGGCTTTAATGAAGAAATAAAGGTAAAACTTGCAAATATTCATGATTTTTTAGCATTGAGTTGAGTTTTCTGTGTTATGGGATAGTCATTTGTCTGCCCTCTGTTCATCTGTTAGCAACTGTTTGTTATCGATACTCCTCATACGGTACTCTACATGGAGGATTGCCGTGAAACTTAACAAACAGAAGTATCCTGTGGTCTAGTCGGTCTTAAATGAAATTGCTGCTGCTTGGACATCCAATATGGCCACCACAGTGACCATCTTTAAAATCTTGTTATCATTACCCCTCCTGAATGGATGGTCATATCAACATGGGGGTTTTCATGAGAACACTTCTTGTGATGTCTAATTGGTTTTAAATAAAAATGGTGCAACATGGTTGTCCAATTTGGCCACCAAAGTGGCCATCTTGATAATCTTGCTGTCACAACTACTCCAGAATGGATGGTCATATCAACTTAACTAAAAGACTTCTTGTGATGACTGGTTGGTCCTAAATGCAGATGGTGTTGATCTGATGTACAGTATGGCTGACATGACAGCCATTTTGAAAATCTTGTTATCGCAACTTCTGGGTACTGATCTGATGTTCATTATGGCCACCACATCATGAAAATCTTGTTTTTGATACTTGAAATAAATGGAAAGTTGTTTTGACACGAGATTTTAATAACAAGAATTCTTATGGTCTCCAGTTGGTCTTTATTGAAAATGACTAATCCTCATGGTGGATAACTTGAAAATACTATTATCTCTACTCATTCTGAATGGATGGGTATATCAACATGGGGTTTTCACAAATAGACTTTTTATGATACCTAGTTGATTCTAAATGAAAATGGTGCCAGTTGTACATCTAATATAGCTGCCACGATGTCTAAAAATTTTCGTTATCAATACTCCCCATGAAAATGGCTGATCATTATGACATGGGATTTTCACGCAATGGCTTCTAATGATGTCTACTTTGCCCTAAATGAAAATGGTGCCAAGCTGACATCCAATATGTGTACCATATCAAGCTAATTTTAAAATCTTTTAATCGCAGAGGAGTATCAGAGATGGTTTCAGCATTAAGCAGTTACAGGGAAGAAATGGTCACATCATGGCTTCTGAATTTTTATCTTGGAGGTCTTTATTCTAAACTATCAAATAGATAAAAATACTGGTAATTTAAGTCTCAGAAAAGTATAGCTTACAGATCATAATTCATGTTCTTACATGACAATAATTAACTTTCATTGAGCACAGGGCTATCTTAATCTTAATTGTTGTTAAAAGAAAGGTAGTAAAATTATTACTTTACATTTCTCTGACATTTTGTTTATTCTCTACATACACACAGACACACACATGCACACACTCATACACAGTCAACAAATTATTTTGTATCATTCTTGAATTAGTGGTTCAGTACATACTCGTTCATCCAATTTTTGACAATTCTTGCTATAATGTGGTTCAGTATATAAGACATTCAGCCAAGTTTTGACCATTCTGTGGTTCAGTACCTAACACAGTTGATAGTTATGGACCCCAACTACAATGTTTTAGCAGGGTTTCCAGTATACATACACAATAACTGATGAATACATAGTAACCACCATACCAAAAGTTGGCCATGGTGACCTGATCCTTGTACTTAAATGGCCATTTACACCATGTCTGTTAGGTCAGTTTGTCAGACATTGTTGTGTTTAGAGTTGTAAAACTTTATATTACATCATTATTGTTATGTTTTGTATACACATGTCCATCCATCTCATCTGCTTACCAATTTAGTTTCCCCACATTCACAATAACTTCAGTTGTCCACCATCCAGTTACAATTCTTTGTGGGTGGCTTGGATTTAAGGTAAGAAAGAACCCTATTGATTGGAGATTTTTCAAAGGTCAAGGTCACTGTTATGGAAAGAAGGAAAATGATTTCACCACAATAACTTCAGTTCTCCACTGTCTACACTTAGCACACTTTGGAGGATGCCTTGCATATGGAGTAAGGAAAATTCCTGTTGATTTCTGGGTCAAAAGTCAAATTCACTGTGACTGAAAGAAGAGAAATGGTTTCTGCATAATAGTCCCTACCATCTGCATTTACCATGCTGTGTGGATGGCTTACACTTTGGTTAAGGAACAAGCCTATTGATTTTGGACTTGAAAGGTCAAAGGTGAAGTTGTGTGATTGAAAGAAGGAGACTAGTTTCTGTACAAAAATTTTAGTTCTACATCACAGACCTATGCCAAACTTTATAGATGGCTTGTATATAGTGTAAGGAAGAAGCCTATTGATTCCAACTCTGAAGAAGAAAAATAGTTTTTGCCAAAATATTTCAGGTATCTACATAAAAGATTACTGAAAATGGGGGCAGGTGTATTATATTGTGCCTGTCATGGTACTCCTGCTGTAATATAGTGGTTGCTTTAGTTACTGGTAACTTGACTTTCTGGTACCAGTCTGTATCTCCTATTCAGACTACAGCAAGCAAGGTTCCATTGAACCCCATGCTGAACCAGTAGCAACCATCCCGAAAGAGAAAGAAGGGGATATTGATGTTGCCTTTGTAAAATATGGACAAAGCTCAAATGTTCAAGATGATGATGGGCCACCCTCTTCCCCAGGCAGTGATGGTGGTAAGTTGGAGTCAGTACAGAATTGTTGCTATTGGAAGCTGGTGATTTTACATATATTTTGACAAGAATAAATTTGCAGAAAATTATATATAGGATTGAATTTTGTATTGTAATAGTTGCTTCTAAAAATATCTTATTACTTCTGATAGAGTAATGGCAAAATGTTATTAATGATTAAATTTCTTGTTGCATTTTTTATGCAGTAGTCAGAAGTATTGGTCTTTGAAGGTCTTTGACAGTTTGGGAAAAATGAGGTAGCATTTTCAAGGCCTTGAAAGTTTGGGAAAATCGAGCAGATTACCCTGAGGTCTTTAAAAGTCCTTGAAAATTGAAATAAACCCAAACATTTTAATTTTTTTCCATAATCACAAATAAAATTGTCCAAGCTTGTTAGATTCAGATGTAGTCGAGTTTTCCTGGTTTCTTTCTTTTGATGACCCATTCAGTTTCATCATTAAACAATATTGTAGTATTTTGCATTTGTTGTTTTCTCATATAACATAACTTGTATACAAAATGTTAGTGAAAATAGGTCTTGGAAATCTATGTGGTCTTTGAAAGTTTGGGAAAAGTCTTTGAATTTATCATTCAGAATTCTTTATGAACCCGGTTAGATTTACTGGCCATTTTATTTTAGTCTATATTTTCTGGTGTAGGATATCAGAAACTGTAAGCATTTTAATTATTTGCTATTATATATAGGTATATTTTCAAGCAATTCAGATCAATATACACTAACTCATTTGTAAAAAAATAACAATACAATTTCTTCTTTGACATGTATCTGTTAAAGGTTTCATCTTCTCAGGTCCAATTTTGATGGAGTTATTGCCGCATTTCCAGCAAGTTTAAATCTCCACTGCAGCCTATCTTTCAACCAGTGCAGCTCAGGAACCATTGAACATATTCTGATGCAATTCTTTATATACATTTTCTCACAGATCTGATGAGCCTTTTATGGTTTTGTCCTGTTAGTTCCACCTTGGATAATAGAGTTATTATCCATGGCAATCAATATTATATCTTCACAGGTGATTTTGATTATAATTGGCATTGTTCAATAGCCATTCAGCAGATTCTGATGCAATTATGCAGACCTAGATGTGTTTTTTTAATGGGTTTTGTCTCATTAATTCCATTATGGAGAGAGTTATGACCATTAAAAATTAACATGTTATTCACATGGCATGTTGTTTGTAATTATCATAGCTAAAGAACCATTCAACATATTCTGAAGCAGTTATTATCAATATTGTCTCAAAGATTTACTGTATGTTGTAATTAGTCATTCTTGGCATTTTACAGGTACTCTGGGGACACTAGAGTTCTCCCTGGTGTACAACTCTAACAACAGCACACTGCAGTGTACCATTATTAGATCCAGGGTAAGAAAATATGTTCGTTTGCATGCTTTTATAGTTCTACAAGTAAGGGTAAAGTCCAAATGATGATGAATACATTCACTTTTGTGGCTGACATTTTTACTGACATTTGACGTTGGTCAACTATAAAATATTGGAGTATTTAACTTTTTGAAAAATTAATGATCTGAAATGATCATGCTTTGCATTCTCTATATACAGCAAAATCTGACTTAAAAAAAATGTTGCCGCTGTTGACAAACTTGTCAAAAAATACATATTGCTCAAACATCCTCATTCAAGGCAATGATATGTAATAACTTTTGTTCTTGTACACACATCTAGCATCTCTTTGATTTAGCTATAATGGGTTGTTCCACTTCCTGATCCTACTTATGCAAATTAGTACAGTGGACTCACCCACTGCAGCCTTCAAAATATGTCTCACTAGCTATTGTCAGCCAATTAAGTAATATGTGAAATGGAGGTTTATACCTAACCTCTTTGCCTTTAGTTGCTGCAATTTAAACTTCCCAAGGGATAGTTTTACACCAGCTTCAATCATGACTGTTTACTGTTTAAACATGCTACATGTAACGAGCAAATAATGAAAGTGGTGTGCTTTGTTGTTGTTTTTGTTTTTGAAGGTTACTGAAAATTGTGTTTTCTTGAAACACAACTGTGTCAGTGGGTTTGGGAGTACAAAATTATAATTAGCATGACATGCCATGCTTCAATCTGAATAAAATCAGATTTTAATTTGACATAGGACATTGGTGATCTGATTTAGATTGCGCCATGTTATGACAGGTGTGTTAACATAATGAAAATACATTTACACATTTTATCAGTGTGATCAAAGTTTCCTCATGCAAATTAAAACCTTTTTGGACAAGTCTGATGGGCACCTCATTTAGAAATTAGGGGGGGACCCAGACATCAGGCTATCAGATTTTTGAGAACTGCAAGTGTGTTCTTGTTACTCCTCAACTACTTGGAGGATTGCCATGAAACTTTACAGACATTTTCTTCCCATGGTCTAGTTGGTCCTTAATGAAAATGCTGCTGCTTGAACATCCAGTATGCCTACCACAGAAACCATCTTGAAAATCTTGCCATTGCTATTCCTCCTGAATGGATGGATTTATCAAATGGAGTTTTCACTAAAAAAATATCTTATTATGTCTGGTTGGTCACTAATAAAAATGGTGCTGATCTGATCTCCAATATGGCCACCATGGCAGTCATTCTGATGTCCAATATGGCCACCATGGCAGTTATTCTGATTTCCAATATGGCCAGTATGACAGTCATTCTGATGTCCAATATGGCCACCATGGCAGTCATTCTGATGTCCAATATGGCCACCATGGCAGTCATTCTGATGTCCAGTATGGCCACCGTGGCAGTCATTCTGATGTCCAATATGGCCACCATGACAGTCATTCTGATGTCCAATATGGCTATCATGGCAGTCATTCTGATGTCCAATATGGCCACCATGGCAGTCATTCTGATGATCTTGTTATTAATACTCCTTCAGTTGGTATTGCTATTCCTCCTAGATGGATGGTCATATTGGCATGGAGTTTTCAACAAAAGTCTTCTGATGATATTCTAGTTTTTAACATGAATGTAAATGGTACCAATCATAAATCCAGTATGGCCCCCACAAGCAGCTAATTTGAAGATCTTATTACTGAAGAATACTTGAGATTGTTTCAATACTCAGCAGTTAAAAAGAAGAAATGGTCTTATCTTTAATTCCAGAAAGTCCTTTTCAGACAGTAGAGCATCATTCCCTTCAAGTGACTTGTGTTTGAATCTATATCACCAAGTAAGGTGCTTTACATGAAAATGTTTGGGAAAATATCCCATGTCAATAATTATTCAAAACATTATGAGTAAATGAGGATTTAAAATTCATAAAGTTTGTACATTTTGTGGATTATATATACCTCTTGTTAAAATTTACAAAGTGTATGTTTTGTGGATTATATATACCTCTTGTTAAAATTTACAAAGTGTATGTTGGTGAGTGAATTTTTTTCAATATGGCAAGTATTAAGATTATATACAGTTTCTCCAACAGAATGCCTGCACAGCCAATTTATAGTAGATCATAAAGATGATTTCCTAAGGTCTCATACTTTATTTGGAGGCTATTAAAATTGCATACCATATTTACCATATATATTGGGACACAATAAAATAGTAATTTTTTTTCCTGTCCCAGAACATATGTCCCAAGACTTAAGAAATGAAAAAAAATTTGTGTTGAATTCGCAGCCCCCCTCCACTGCCCATTGCAGTAAAATAGATCAAACATGTTTGATTTTACTCAAAGGTTTAAATACCTAATCCGACTGAAAACTGGATCCAACACAGTCTCGGTCAAGAGAGGGAAATATCAACTGATTGCTTGAAGGCATCTTCCATTCATGCATGACATGGTATTCAGTGCAAAATAACCAAGACTGTACTGTATCCAGGTTAACTATATGACAGTGTTGTGCAAATAAAAATTATTTATTTAAAAATGCATTCTCTGTGAGTACAAATAACAATCTTTTTGCATGGGTTTCAAAAAGTATTATTAAAGCAAGTTATTGTTGTGTATACTATTTACCTGCAGACATCAGTGCCTGTTTGTATTAATTATGACTATAGATGCCAAGCAAATAGAAGCCCAGGTGGTGAATGAACACAATTGGCAGCGAGCAGTAAATTTGTTCTTTGAACTTATCAAGAGGATATCAAATACAAAGGTTATTTTATTACAAAGCAACCTCAAAAGCTGACTTTGGATTCATTTAAATGTGCCAGTTTGTTTCTTTATTTTTTGTTGTTTTTTAATATATAAAGTTGGCTGACATAGGGAAGCCAACTTTGGTTCCTTTTTATAGTTATTCATGGGAATTTTGAAAATAAATTGAAACAATAGAACAATTGTTGAAGTGACACAATATAGTGCTTCATGCACAGACATTGATGACCCAACATTGCCCAGAAGATTTGGAGAAATAAAATCATTTGATGAATTTGTGAGGGCCAGAAGAGAAGAAGATGATTTCACCAATAATATGATCATTAATGTGGATGAAATTCCATACTTTGATCTCATTCATGGACAGACTGTTGATAACATGGGGGTTAAAAGTAAAAATTAGCATGACTGGTGCAGATTTTAAAACAATCTGACTGTAGTCCTTGCAGTTTCTGCTTCAGGAGATTTGATGCCTTCAATGATAAAAAATATGCACCAAAATGATGATCTTATGTGTGCAGCAGAAGGGTTGGGTTGATGAGATTATGCTGCAGTGGATAAAAGAGTTATGTCAAGGACACAGTTTACATTTTTTAAAAATAAAATGTAAGTGGGAGTGTATTTCCGACATGTAATTTTCAAATGATATAAAAGCTATCTCACAACTTACAACTAAAAAAATCCAATGTGTCCCAGAATATACAGTCCATACAAAAATTACTTTAATTTATGGTGTCCGAACAAATATGGTGTCCCAACATATACAGTCAAATATGGTAAGCATTTATCTTGTTCTTTATTTCATAAGAGACAGAAGTAGATTTCTGAGCACTACACAATACAGTTGGGTAGCAAGTCACATCGATGATGTAATAATGTAATGATCACATCCTTATGAGCTGTGCAGTAATCATTGATTTTTAATGAAGCAGACATCCTTAAATATGTTTATTGTTTTCTTTATGGCAAAGACAGTTTACAGTGTTCTTGATTTTTTAAAATTTTTTTTTGTTGCAACTTCTAACTTAAATAACAATAGTGCCACATTTATAAAAGCTAATTCCCATTAGGTACTATATGTACTGGGGTACAAGTCAGATTGAATAGACCCTGATCATCCATTGCAAAATGCACTGATAGAACAGAGTCTCTATTGTTTATCTTACCAATTAGTCCTAACAAACTACACATACGCAGATCTACTAAAACATTATGTGTGGGCAGATGATGGATTATGTTGTTCATTCTACTTAGATGTCCTAACATACTGCATAACCCTATATGCTAGTGCAGTTTGATCTGCCTCATATTTGAGTATATACGGTAATGGCAGTCTTCTGTACAATATTAACATATTATTTTGTTGGGACAGTCAGATTAATTGTAACTTGTAACTTTAATGTATTGACTGGAGGTAATAGCTGTCAAATGTTTTGGGAACAATATGAATAAACTTATTTTAATCTTTGAAGTTTATTCATGGAAATTAGATCAATGAGTTGAGGTTATGCAGTGACATCACACAGTGTCTATTGACCCCTAGCAACCATTAACTCATGCTCACACAGTGACTAGTGACACCTAGCAACTATTAACTTGTGCCATACAAGGGGTATTACAAAGTTGAATGGAACACTACAAGCAGTGTGATGAGTGTAGCAAAGAATGTAAAGCTTGATGGGCAGATTTTAGCTAGCACTATCCAGAGTGTAAAAAACAAAAACAAAGAAAAAATTCAAAAGGTTAAAGGGGCTAGATAATGAACTTCATTATGTGTATTTAAGTAAAGGTACAGACAATAATAATAATAATAATACTATTTATAGAAGGTGACTCATTAGTCAAGGACTATCTCCCTTGAGGCCCTCATACGGAGAGTAAAACAACGAAAAATTACTAAATGCATGTTTTTAAAACACTTGATTTACGTACATCAGAATTTTAATCGTCATGTGAAAAAATAAAGAAATGCATAATACATTTTACATTAAACTTTGTCAGTATCCGGAGTTCTGCATTTTGTTACATATTACACTAAACTGTCCAGTATCTTTAGCTCTGTTGTTAATCTGACATTTACCATACCAATATCTATAGTTCTGCTTGTTGTTTAATCTGATATTAAACTTACCAGTAACTGCAGCTCTGCTTGCTGTTAATTTGTCATCAAACTTACTGGTATCTGTTGCTCTGTTTGTTGTTACTTTGACATTAAACATACCAGTATCTGTTTTCAGCTTGTTGTTAAATTTGACATCAAACTTACTGGTATCTGTTGCTCTATTTGTTGTTACTCTGACATTAAACATACCAGTATCTGTTATCTGCTTATTGTTAAACCTGATATCAAACTTACCAGTGTCTGTTGCTCTCTTTATTGTTAACCTGACATTAAACTTACTGATACCTGCAGCTCTGTTTGTTGTGATTCAGTTTTTATAGTTACTGGTATCTGGAGCTGTTTGTTGTTAAATCTGACTTTAAACTTATTGATATCTCAAGGTCTGCATTTTGTTAAATCTGTTATCAAATTCAGCTGAAGTGATAAAGTTTATAAATTAAAAATACCTGAAATTACTGGTACAGTATAACACCTTCATTGCAGGTCATAAAAACTTCATAACATCTCTAGATCTACATTTTGAATATTTGTTAAATCTCTTGATTATAATTGTATTTATGCTGAAAGCAAGAATTTTACAGATTGAATAAAGAAATAATGAAACTTATGCTTTAAGAGATTGTGTCCCATATGTGTCAGCATGTTAAGATTAGTACTTTCAGAGTTATCTACCCTTTTTTTAAATTGTAATTGTGCTGTATACGGGGGAGGTGATATTCCATGAGCATGTCACTTAAGGACAGATCTAGTTTGATAAATTGCATGAAAATTTATGTTCTTGGGAAGTAAATCACATAATAAATTTAAATGTTGCTAAATACAAATTTAGCAGAGAAAAACATAAATAACCTATTGCACTGTGACATTTGGCATGAATTCATTCTTGGTACTTGGTGTGAATTGCATGAGGTAATCCAAATGGGAATGATATCATATTTAATTTCTCTGTAAGTAAAAAAGGAATATTTGGGAAGAATTTGCAGAACTGTAATAATTCCTTGTCATTTGTGAAAATTTGCAGCAAAGAAGAAAAACATTCCAGTGGGTATTTTTTTTTCATTTCAGAGAATGTTTTCCAAACGTTCCATTCTTTGATATTATTTCATGAACAGATCATTTTGGAAGAATAAGATCAATTTCAAGACTTTGTTTTCAACTTAACATTCACTTTAATTTTGTGTGGAATTGTGAGAGGATATTTTTGTTTTGATGATAAATTTATATCCAAGTTCTTGAAAAGTTTTAAAATCATGCTTATTTAAAAACATATGACATTTGCCTCATCTGCAAAGCAAAAGGAAGACATAGAAATTACCTTTCTAACTGCATTGTCATCACCATTATTGGCAGAAGGATTTTGCATTTAGCTCATTTTCGTTGGACCCAGTTATATGTCGTCATGAAACTTGATGCATGCATTTATCTTGGAGGGTAATGCTACAAGTTAAAGTGTGTCACATTGACCTAATTTTAATATTTGAATGATTATGCTAATGCTTGTTTCCATTTAAGTGAGTTTCTTAGAGTTTTATGTGTGGTGAATGAAACTTTATGAGTAAATTCATCTTGCTCACCATGGACAAAGTAGGACAAAGTGAACTGTTTTTGTCCCCCCCCCATATATATAACACAGGGAGATATAGCTCTCACTATGTCTGTCTGTCTGTCATAAACATTTTTTTCCAGAGCATAACTCAAACTGTTCAAGATATATCATCCAGACTTAGTACACATCAAGCAAGGTTTGTAGATACGTTTTTTTTATACTTAGAATTCTCCACATTCAAAACTTGTTTTTTTCACATTGGAACAAAGTACAGTATAGGTAAGATAGAAATTGAGAGTACTGCTTCATCAGTTACCAGCATAAAAATTGGGGGTGCAGGACCAGTGGGTACATTCAGCAGGAGTTATATAAGTGTTGGCACATGGGGGATTTTTAGATGTAATCTCTGAACGACTTCTATCATGCTCCAGTGATTAGGTTAAATATTTGCTTTTAGCTCAGTTTATGTCAGACTTATCTATTCAGTCATGTAACTTGATGGGTGTATTCTTTTTGAATGGCAATACTCTCCACAGGCAAAAGTGGATCACAGTGACCTACATTTCTTAGTCTAGTGATTTGTTATTTTATTTTGCCACAGTAGATTAGATGAGACAATTAATAGCATTTTCAGACTTTTGTATTTATGTAGTTTAAAGTTTGTGTATATTTACCAGGGATTGAAAGCAATGGATTCAAATGGTCTGTCAGATCCCTATGTGAAACTCCATCTTCTTCCTGGAGCCAGCAAGGTAATTTTCCAAGACTCGGGTGTTTATTTGGATACAGTAACTCAGATATATACAGTTTATGCATATGTTGTGAATTGATTCATTTCTATTCATTAAACATATGCTATTCAACTTGGAGTTTGCAAAAGACTGATCCATTTTAGGGTTGATAAATTTTCTGATAGTCTTTGAAATTAAAATAGCAAGTGAAAATGTTATTTAGCAAGTGATAATGATATTTTCCAAGTGATAATGTTATTTAAGTGATGATTTTATTTAGCAGGTGATAATGTTATTTAGCAAGTGATGATTTTATTTAGCAAGTGATAATGACATTTTCCAAGTGATAATGTTATTTAGCAAGTGATGATTTTTTTTTAGCAAGTGATAATTTTATTTAGCAAGTGATAATATTATTTAGCAATTTTGCATGGAAGATCTTTTTATAACGGTGTATATACAGGTTTATTCTTCCCTGTAGCAAATTGCTGATAAAGTGGGTCAGTTCAGCTAACTGTTCATTATATGAACTCTTACAGTCTTAGGTTAATTGGTACATTGGCTGGAGTTAAAAATTTTTAAAATGTTATTGTTGTTTAACATGATGACAAATCAGGGAATGATTAAGGCAAACCAGTGCATGTAACTTTGCCTAAATACTAGAAAAAGTGAAGTTGATTTCACAGCCTTTTTCTAATCAATTTAGATCCTTACAATAATACGTTTTGGTAAATAGCCTAACTCAGGAACCCTTCAAATGCAGCTTGGCATGAATACTGTCTTGTAGATGGAGCTGTGTCATCTCTTGTACATACATTTTTGTGATGAGTTATGGACCTTGTTAATCAATTTCACATTTTACTTCAATATGGGCACTTTATGAGGAGTTTTTAGTCTGACAAGAGTTTCATGGTCAAAAAAAGAAGAATATGATGCCACAAAATGTGTCATTCTGCCTAGATAATTAACATTCCCCTTTACTCTATCTAATTTTCTAGTCCAACAAGTTGAGGACCAAAACCATTCACAAAACCCTAAATCCTGAGTGGAACGAGACATTAACATACCATGGGATATCGGAGGAAGACATGATGAAGAAAACCATCAGGTGAATGTCACCATAAATGTCAGGTCTATCATGAAATTGTTAACTATCACAAAAAGTTTTGCTTCAGATGTATTTATTTTTTTGTGACTGTGGAAATGGTATATGGTGTTACTGTTGTATGTCATTGACTTTGTCTGGTTCAGTTTTGCATTCATGTTAGTTTCTTCTCTGAATACATTACCCAGTTATAATGCCTTAGGAGAACTATCCAGTCCTTCCAGGTTAAAAGTTTTAGATAAAAGCTAAAAGTTATCTGCCGACATAGGTAGTTGTCAGGCAGTATGTTCTCCCCTTGGTGCATAAATTGGCACCAAATCCTATGAATATCCCAGTTGCTACTTTTACTCATGCCAGTAGTATGCTCTTGCCAAGAGCGATCTCGCAGTGATCCTCTACCAAGTTTCTCGAAGTTCTACACTTACAAGTTGGAGGAGTCTTCGCTTCAAAGGGAAGTACAGTAGTCCCCCTCTTATATGGCCACCCCTTCTGCACTGGAAGAGAGGCCTTATAAGATGGGTGGCCTTTCCAGAGGGGACTAAATTTTTTGTGAGAAGTATATGTCTTGTATGTAGTAAGAAAGCTACATTCTTCAAAGCATTTAATATTTTCGTTTAAAAGTAACATTAATTATTAAAAGGTTCTTCTTGTTATAATAATAGACTTATTTCAACTGAATATGCATTAATAGTTCTTATTCTTGGCGTAAGCGTGATATGTGAGCGGGTGTTGTTGTCATGCACATTGCAAAACCATTCAAAAATGTCATTTAAATCTTGGTACATACATAATTCTCTTTCTATTTGCTCCATTTTCCCACTGCTGCTGAATAACCTCCTTATCGGTTACGATGTTGTTTGTTCGAGTGTTTTCAACATAAAATTGTTTTATTTGAGTCTTTTCTACCTAAAATTGTTTGGCAAGTCCCCCCTCCCCACCTCCCTCCGATGTCGTCCAGTAGAATAACCGACTTTTTTTTCTAAAATAATCGTCTCCGTTTATGTGATGACATGTTAATGTTTGGTAATAATTTATTCGAATGTTGCTAACTGTATGCAATTTAATTATGCAGATGAAACTTTTGTAGAGCGGACAAAATGCCTTCTTTTTAAAGGAAGCGATAAATGTGTTGTCACGTGATTTTTCGGTCTTTGTCTGGTATCCTGTTTTGTTCAAGTTTAATTTCTCTGTGTGTGTCTGCACAAAATCTATTTTTAGCCTATGCTGACCCTGCTATGATCTTGACAATTACGTCTGGTTGTAATCATGAGTGTTGCCAACTACAAGACTGATAAAACAATTTTTCTGCATTTAAACAAAATGCCATGTGTTTTTATAGGTAACGATCTTATCACGTGATTCATTAGTTGCAGTCTGGTACCCTACTGTGTTTATATTTCTTTACACTAAGTAAGAGAAGCCAAGATGGCTTCGATATGTACGCAGATTTGACCTCGTGGCCGTTAGGATTTGTAAACTTGACAATTATTGTCATTAATAATAGCCACTAATTATGAAAGTGAACAAGTTCAACATCTTACTAAGGGAAGCCATAAAGGCTATCAAACCATTTTCCCACTGACTTGTGTAATGTACATCAATACCGCCACTTCTCAGCTATTACTACTGTTCTATAATTGTAATCTTAACAATTATCAGAGTGACTAAACCGGACATCTCATGATAACACAGCAGTAAGGCTAATCGGATTACGTGTACTTACCTTTTTGTATAGATTAAAATTTGAGTCTTTCTCGGCTTTATGGAATAAATGTGGCTTCTCGTGGGGCGTAAATGATACATTAACCTTAGTGGTACACGTACTTTAGTCAACACTTCTTTCAGTAACGAAAACCTGACATCGGGAAACAGAAATCAGATTACTTAACACACGTTATGAATAAAATACTGGTTCTGGATACATATTACAAAATAAAATGCGGCTGCTAGTGAGGGGTAAATTTTATATTTTTGCATTAATATGCTGGTTGCGTTAGCAGGGTGGCCTTTTGTGAGGGGTACTTTTGAACACAAACTCGTTGTTGCTGATGGATTCTGGCCATAAGGAGCGGGTGGCCACTGGTCAGGGGGGCGTTCAAGAGGGGGACTACTGTATACTCATTTGATATTTCCTACTTTTCTTTCCTCCTTATAATGATGACAAAGTTTTGCCTTTACAATTAAATTACTTTGCCATCACTTGATAGTATTTGCGTTCTTGCACAGGTAGCCTATGTGACTTCACAATAGTTCAGGCTATAGTTTTAATTTATATGTGCATGCAAGTCTGTAGTGGGCTACAGAAGACTCTTAACATGTATAATTTCCGCTATGACTAGATACATACAGGTAAGTTTTCTATACCAGTGTATTCAGCGTCTTGGCACCATTTTCACTGAATTTTCCTGTACAGGCTATTGTTAAGAGCCTTCCTCCAGGTAGTATTGTGAATTGGTATCATCTATTGATGCTTCGTTGCCCTCATTAGGCCGTTTGTTAGCACTATTGGTACATGTAGGCTCGTACAAAAGTAACAAAAGAAAAGAGTGAAGTCAACAAGCTTTGTAAATTTAACAAAATAATTTATTTCCCTAGAAAACAAGGTAAAAATATGAAATAGGACTTATGGTTTGTGAATCTAATCCAAAAATTAATCCTAGAATTCAAAAATGTAAGTCCTATCACTAGAAAGTTTTAATTGAAACCAAGTTCGAATCTCGATGAAGTTCCAATATGGAAGGCGATGACCTCCTCTATAACCAGTTTGTGTTGATGTTTCAACGCTTTCTTGTTGAGTCACCAAGAATATAATTCCGACTTTAGAATTCCGAATAATTTTTAGTAAATGTCTTTGTCCAAGAATTTCGGTGAAAAAGAGTATTTTCCAGGGTGAATAATTTATTTTAAATAAAAAAAAGAACCCTCAATTCAAATGGCAACAACAGGGATACCTTTCAGCCTCAAGGTATTATTTTAACTGACTCATAAACACTGAGATTGAGAATTAAACCCAACTAAGACGTCATTTCAGACCCGCATGATGGGTCACGTGATCACTCACTACAAGTTGATTTGCACATAGGCTAGAATAGCCCTATCTAAGAAACAGATTCCTACACTGGAAATGAATTTAAAAATAAAACTGTTTACAACAGAGCTAACACGTGGGCTGAACACAACCTTGGTAATAACCAATTATTTTCGCTTAGTGTTTACAAAATCAGAACCAAGGTCAAGAACTAGGTCAGCTAGAAATACAATGCAGCAATCATTTTGTGTTCTAAACAGGCTAAAAGAACTGAACTAAATTTACTGGAAAAAATGTCAAATCCAGTAAAAATTTTATCCTTACAACAAAATGTAATGAAATAAAAATAAAGTAAAAGAGAATTTAAAACTAACACACAAGTAATTTAATTGCATATACGTAACACTATGTAGTTGTATATGACATTTTATCATTAGTATTACCTGTATAGAACGTCATTGGGTCTGTTTCTACAGGTAAATTGTCTCATAACGGATAGTGTAATACCTGCATTATAGGGTGCTTCAGTTCCTCTTTTATGTGCAGGCTTGTATGTAATATAGAAAACTTGTTTATATTACTGTATAGCTTCCTCTCAGGTCAGATAAGTACAGGTCAGTTTTCTATACATGATTTACTCAGTAGTGTGCAACTCATGCAGTGTTAAAATAAGTGATGCTTGAGTGAATTTTATCTATATAGACATCTAAAGAATTGGTCTTCCTACAGGTAAGCTGTTACTAGAATTGATTTTTTGCTTTCCATTTGGTACATGTAAGTACTATGAGTGAAATTCCAGTGATTCTGCCTGGACAGGCATTCAAATTCACATTCCTACAGGACATTTGTGACTCAAATTGACTATTTAGCATCTGCTTCTAATTATTAATACTGAGGATAATTTTTCTACCTGTACAGGTCACGTACACCCTGCTACAGGTGTTTGTCATAGTGGGTAACCTTGCACTGCTTCTTACAGGTTCAAAGCAGGACACTGACTACGCTAAATGTATATAGGGTCTGCTCTGTTTTGTCTTGCAGATTTAAACTCTGGGTGAGACCTGTCTGAGAACCACTCAACATGTGTAATTTTCTGTCATGCCTGCAATACATGTCAGACTTGCCTTTTATGGACAGAAGTCGATCAAAGCTTGAGGGATAGAAACCATGCTTATGTACAAGGGTTCACAACATTTCATTCCTGGTCAGCAAGAAGGATAACAACAACAAGCATCAGTTACAGTCGTGCATATCAGAATTATGGACTGGATACATGGAGCAATATCCTGTACCTCTCCCAACCTCAAGAACTGGACTACATTATGCCAGCCAAGATGGCCATGCTCCTTCATGACCTGACTTGGCCATATCAGAATTATGGACTGGATACATGGATACATGTATCCAAGCCATAATCACATGATCACAGTTTACCATGACCACAATCTATCATACAGTATCAGCCACCAGAAAACTGACTTGTTCAGTTCCATGACTCACATAGTGCTGCGCTGCCAAGCTCTTCTCAGGTGTGATGCCCAGTTTTGTGCTGTTATACCAACATACCCACTCCATGAAACCAGTTATACAATCACATGGATTAGTCTGCAGCTAGGCACTTTCTGTAGATGAAGCCCATTCCATACAGGCACTTTCATGGATCAGTCTAACCACATAGTGCTGCTAGGCACTTCTGTGGAAGACATAACAGTTTATATAGACACCCTCATGGATCAGTCTTACCCACAAGAGTGCCTCAAAACAATTCTACAGTCCTACAACTCCTGAACTAAGTGGGAGAGTCAGAGGAAGGTCCAATTGTTTCTACCAGCATTTCCACAGAACCATCCCTATTTTGATGACATAGATACAGGCCCCACATCATACCTGTGTCTTTGTTCCTGGTAGGAAGTAGACTCCAATCTTTCATGACTGATCGGAAAAGATATACCATCATGACATGGGGATCCAACAGAGCTCCTGGGTGTCAGTATCATGTTCAGCACATATACTAAGCCTTTGGCCACAGCTCTTTCAGCTACAATGTAGCATTTATCAGTTGATCCTCAACCTAAGCACATTCAATCAACTCTGTTATACTCTTGGTCTTGTAATGGAATGAGTCTTAATGCTGTCCATTGCAAAGACTACAAGCAGTGTAGACTTGCAAGAGACATGATTTCATGCCATACTCTAATGGCCTTTCAGACGTTTTGTGATTCACCTAAAACAGGCTTCAAACAACAGACTAGTTATATTTTGGAACAAAACATGTTTGTATGTTACTCTCCTTTCATTCTCAATCTCTTGTCAGCGAGAATATCTTAGACCTCGTACCCTTTCAAGATTCAGTGGACTAGGTCTGGACTCTATGTTCAAGTAAGAAGAATGTGTTTGCAGGGAAATAGATTAGAATTCATGCAATAATAAGTTCCATGAGGCATAGATGGAGCAATCTATCTGCTAGAATATTCATTCACTGTCCAAATTTTGCTCATTATGGCAGCAGACATCTTAGCCCTTGGTCACTTTTTGGGTGGTTACATGGACCAAGTGGAGACCAAACCTTGACAATTAGATCAATTCTCTCAATCGGCAACCATTCAAGGTTGCATCACAAAGGCACTTTTGATTTGCATGGGCGATACCTCTGCAAATACATCCTCTAGCAATCATGATCACTATGGATGTGAACACAGATGCTAGGGGGAGCAAGTCTTTTGCTTTCTAGGAATGACATAGGAGCATGGCCTTCTGAGGGTCAATATTTATATGTCCACATCATCAAAATGGATGCTGTTTTTGAAAACCTGTCATTAGTGGCTGGCAAATCTACATGGAAATAGAGTTCTCATTCTGCCAGATAACTTTGCTGTGGTGACTGATCTAAAACAGCAAAGCAGAATGAGTACCCAGACCTTTGTATTCTTGTTTGTGATTTTCTAAAGTGGTGTCCTCACTGACAATCCAGGCTTCAGTTGGACATATCCTCGGCTGGCTAATATAATGGCAGACTCATTTTTTTGCAAGCAGGATCTCTTACAAATGGAATGGCCTTTTCATCCCATGGTTTTGCATGGTACACGATCAATGGGGTTGACTTACACTGCACATTAGTGGCAATGTGGAATGCCAACAGTTTCAACCTTTGTCACACCAATCCTGGGCCCAATGGCCTGGCTAATTGCTGCTTCCTATACAGTGGAATGGCTGAATTTATACACATCTAAACACCTTGGATTCTGAGCATGATACAGGAACCAAAAGTATCTGAGTGTCGTTTTCATCCAGATTACTTTACTAAAATTAGGAATACAGGACTAACTGGTCAGTATAGGAGGGCAATGGAATATAATCTCAATGGTTCACACCAGAGTACTTTATTCCAGTGAAAACATCCATACCACAATAGCTAACTTTTAAGGCTCTTCGATGAGAAACAGTTAGCACCCATCATGGTTAAACTTAACATTTTAATGATCAAAGAGAAGGATATCACACAAATCAAAGACCTGTCTGATCTTCTATTCATTTGGATTTCACCTAGCCAAAAGCACTAGACCTTTGTCCAAGTGGACTTTTCATGGTGATTAACCTGGCTGATCAAGACACCAACTGAACTGATCTCAAGACCTTATATAGTTCATCCATCCTACAAGTCCTGCCTCCTTACTACTTGGGTAGTCAGTAGGCAAAATCAGCAATTCATTTCTTGGTGGACCCATCTTCTTATAGTTCCAACATGATGGATCAATATCATCATTGACTCACCTTTCATGCAAGACCTCATGACCACCGCCAGGTGGGCAGATAACTTCTAGCTTTCTAGCTGTAAGGCTTTAACCTCAGATTTGCAAGGTAGTTTTAGTTCTCCTAAGGTATTATGATTAGGTAAGTATTCATGAAGAAATATTTTACTAGGAAAAATAGTTTCTTCTGTATTGTTGGCTGCAGGGTCATACAAAGAAGCATGATAGGATATTCCTATTCAAAAAATATACTTCTTATAGTGGAATGGTTCTTTGAAAAACTGTAGTTGTAGTTTACAAACTTGGCATTCCATCAAATGTAGAGAATGGACCAGCATGCAATCTTACATATATCAAGTAAGTTTATAAATTAAAGTTGGCCACATATTCATAGACCACTTGAATGTACGTTTACTACTTTTGGAAAAAAATACAATAAACTTGTAAAAAAACTTACAAATCACAAATAATCTTATTTTTCTAAATTGAAATTTTAATGATATTAAATTTTGCAGAGAACAGTAGGTATATATCTGCTGGCTTAACTCCAAATTTGTATTATTGTTTACCGATTCTGAGTTTGAAGGAATTGATGTATTTATTCAAAGAATGACAAGTACCTTACGTTCAAAAGAGTATTAGCAAGTAGAAACATTTGGAATATTTTAGTGAGTTAACTAATTTTCTTTTTCACATTGTATGTACACTATTATTTTGTGATGAAAAGATCATGATGTATATACTGTAAATGTCACAAGTATCCTGATAAATTGTTTTGACAGTGGGGTTCATATTTAGAGCTCCATTTTAAAGGCACTATATAAAGCTATCAGGTTGTAAGATGGAATGGTGGATATTGTTTTTAAGAAATACAGTGTATGAATATGAATGATGTTTCTTCTAAACTTTTATGTTAACATCCCTTACTGTCTGCATGAATATGTTATTTGCAGTTTGATGATCTCCTTATGTTGGAATAAAATAATCACATGTCATTTAGTTTATGTTGTGGAATCCTTCTTGGCTGAATGGTCCAAGGTGCTAACCTTTAGAGATGACTCACAACTCACCTATGTCATGTTTGTACTTGTCTTGGCTCAACCATTGTGGGTATGCAAGAAAACCTGCAAGTAACTTCGTATGTGTCATTGGTTCATCCTAGATCTTCGAGGCCTCTTCCTCCATCAAATATACTGGCTGCCCTGTCTAGCCTATCAAAAAATATGGCTTGAAAACTACAAAAAGGAAAAAATAGTTTTGTTTATGTAGTGTATCATATGAAGACACTTCATATTTGTTTGTATAGAGTAAAACCATTACCACAAAAATTATACATTTTTGCATACCTGTAATTTGCTAAACTTTCCAATATGTAGAAACTAAAGATTCTTTTAAATTTACTGATGCTAAAGCATTGTGTTTGAGGATATCTCTGATTTATCCATGCAGATTGGCAGTTCTGGATGAGGATGCTTTTGGCTATGACTTCATAGGAGAAACTCGTGTCCCCTTGAAAAAACTGAGGGCCATGCAACCACGTAACTTCAATGTCTACCTGGAGAGTCAGGTATATTTATGTATGCTGCATTGTTAGCTCAATCAACACTGTTGCTAATTATCATAGCTGTTCATTATCAACAGTAAATATCTTACTGATGTGCTGTAAAACACCAAACTCAAACAAATCATGTTGGCAACTCCTGTGGACATTATCAGTAGTTTATTGAACTCCTAAAGTTGAGCATTTTTCCCTTTGATAAATAGAATCATATATATGTTAAATTGGAACTTGATTTAAAAAATACCATAATTTCAATGGTTTGCTTTCCAAGGCTTGTAAAACATAACAATTATTTAAACAAATGCATGCTAGCTATATGAAATGGGTGCCTATTTGAGATATAGAGATCATTCCTTAGCTCTTGCATTAGATATAAGGATCTTTCCTTGGTTCTCATTTTGGATATAAGGAACTTACATTGGTTTTCATTTTAGATATAAGGATCTTTCAGTAGTACTCATTTTAGATATAAGGATCTTTCAGTTGTACTCATTTTAGGTTGTACTTATTTTAGATATAAGGATCTTTCAGTAGTACTCATTTTGGATATAAGGATCTTTCAGTAGTACTCATTTTAGATATAAGGATCTTTCAGTTGTACTCATTTTAGATATAAGGATCTTTCAGTTGTACTTATTTTAGATATAAGGATGTTTTGTTGGTTCTCATTTTAGATATAAGGATCTTTCAGTTGTACTCATTTTAGATATAATGATCTTTCAGTTGTACTCATTTTAGATATAATGATCTTTCAGTTGTACTTATTTTAGATATAAGGATGTTTTGTTGGTTCTCATTTTAGATATAAGGATCTTTCAGTAGTACTCATTTTAGATATAATGATCTTTCAGTAGTACTCATTTTAGATATAATGATCTTTCAGTAGTACTCATTTTAGATATAATGATCTTTCAGTTGTACTCATTTTAGATATAAGGATCTTTCAGTAGTACTCAATTTAGATATAAGGATCTTTCAGTAGTACTCATTTTAGATATAATGATCTTTCAGTAGTACTCATTTTAGATATAATGATCTTTCAGTTGTACTCATTTTATATACCAAAAAAATTGTTTATTACATTCTTCAGTAGAACATTTTCTCTTTCACAATGTTTGAGTTTAATTTCCCATGTATTACAAGGGCTTTGTTATAATGTTCCTTTGTTACAATGTTTAATGGGTTATTGAATCTGATTTGTGCAGGCTGCGTGAGAAAATTATATCAATGATAATGTTTATATCACTCAGTGTACTGAAGCCAGTTAAGCATTGGTGGTCATTTCAGTCACAGAGGTGTAACAACAAACGTGCTGGGTAACAAGACCATGATAGTCTCACCTCATTCGTAATCAGTACTTTAGAATCACAGGTTCCTGGTTCAGTGCAATTTAAGCATGAAAAGAAATGTTTTTGTTTTGTACATTTTTTACTAAGTAATTTAGACATATCCTTTAGCTATTATTCTCTTTCAGTATTTCACGACTTGAGTACAGCTGAAAGTAAACATATATCATTTTATTTTGAATTCTGTCTTGTGGAAATGTCTGAAAAGTTGTTGGTCAGAAAAAGCAAAAAGTGTCTAAAGACTTAAAGCTACAAATGATACGAGGAATAAAAGTAGGGATATGTCTGATTTCTTTGAGTTGCAACTGACAGTGACTGAAACTATTTGGTGTGTAACTGTTTCTGGAAAAGATGAGTCCAGCTTGGAAAAAACTTTGAACATGTGCCAATCCTGAAGTAGAGGGCGGTCTTCTTGACTTGGTTTTAATGCAGTAAGAATTGACAATAGTTGAGTAGAGGGCGGTCTTGTTGACTTGGTTTTAATGCAGTAAGACTTGACAATAGTTGAGTAGAGGGCGGTCTTCTTGACTTGGTTTTAATGCAGTAAGAATTGACAATAGTTGAGTAGAGGGCGGTCTTCTTGACTTGGTTTTAATGCAGTAAGACTTGACAATAGTTGAGTAGAGAGCGGTCTTCTTGACTTGGTTTTAATGCAGTAAGACTTGACAATAGTTGAGTAGAGGGCGGTCTTCTTGACTTGGTTTTAATGCAGTAAGACTTGACAATAGTTGAGTAGAGGGCGGTCTTCTTGACTTGGTTTTAATGCAGTAAGACTTGACAATAGTTGAGTAGAGGGCGGTCTTCTTGACTTGGTTTTAATGCAGTAAGAATTGACAATAGTTGAGTAGAGGGCGGTCTTCTTGACTTGGTTTTAATGCAGTAAGAATTGACAATAGTTGAGTAGAGGGCGGTCTTCTTGACTTGGTTTTAATGCAGTAAGAATTGACAATAGTTGAGTAGAGGGCGGTCTTCTTGACTTGGTTTTAATGCAGTAAGACTTGACAATAGTTGAGTAGAGGGCGGGCTTCTTGACTTGGTTTTAATGCAGTAAGACTTGACAATAGTTGAGTAGAGGGCGGTCTTCTTGACTTGGTTTTAATGCAGTAAGAATTGACAATAGTTGAGTAGAGGGCGGTCTTCTTGACTTGGTTTTAATGCAGTAAGACTTGACAATAGTTGAGTAGAGGGCGGTCTTCTTGACTTGGTTTTAATGCAGTAAGACTTGACAATAGTTGAGTAGAGGGCGGTCTTCTTGACTTGGTTTTAATGCAGTAAGACTTGACAATAGTTGAGTAAAAAGACCTACTTAAATCACTTCCAAATTAGGAGTACAAAATATCAGTGCAGATAAAATTTACATTGACAGATTTAAACAAAGAAATAACATCATGACCAGAGCAGTGAATGCATTGGTTTGTGAAAATACTGTGGTTGACTGGAAAATGAAACCCACACCAGAACTAAATAATAAACCATTTGAAAAATAAACAGTGAAGATGGATATAATGTTTCTCAGCTATAGTGTTTAAAAATTCCTGGTCTGCTCTAAAATATTGTAAAGAATCTTTACTGTATCAGTATTTTTCCTTGGTGCTCATTTTAGATATAAAGATCTTTCATCAGTGCTCATTTCAGACATAAAAGATCTTTCATCAGTGCTCATTTCAGATATAAAGATCTTTCATCAATACTCATTTCAGATATAAAGATCTTTCATCAGTGCTCATTTCAGATATAAAGATCTTTCATCAGCACTCATTGCAAATAGCACTCATTTCAGATATAAGGCTCTTCCATTAGTGCTCAATTTAGAAATGAGATTCTTTCATAGTTATAGGAAAATATGAGGTATTTTTCTTACTTATGCTGCATAATAATAGGAGTGCTGTGTAGCTCGGAAACATTGAGTTCATTTTTTTCTATATGGATTATCTTCAGTTGATTTGCAACTGTCTTTTAAAAGATGAACCTTCTCAAAATTGTAGGATATGGTGGAGAATTACATTCGTAAAATTTATCAAGATAGACTATGATATCAGTTGGGGAGTAGCCAAAGAGTGTGCTGATATTGCAGTATGCTTTTTTGCACAGATCAGCATTGTTCTACATTTTAGGTCACCATCCTGTACCTGTGTTACATCACATACACATATCTGCTGGTTGTTTGGCATGCTGCACGTGCAGCTGCAGACAATTTTATAAAATAATATTTTGTCTATCGATCAGTTTTACATGATTGGTTGAAAGAATCCAAAAAAGTTACAATACAATATTTAATTAAAATTAAGAATATAAAGACGTCATCCGTTTCTTTCAAAACATTTTGTGCCTGAAGAAGCATGTATTAAATGCGAAACTAGTTGCACGGAATTATCGGCGTTTGTGTTGTTTTTTTATCCCAATTCTGAAATTTTATTAACAACGTAATGGCATCAAATTATGATCCGCCGAGAGAAACGACGTCTTTGAAATATCAAATACTAAAACTATCTGAGAAACAAATGAAAAGCAGCCTGCATAGCAGTTTTTTGAACAAATGTGTTGAGGAAGGAATCGTACCATCAGGTTTACGATTGAAACTGAAATTGTATATAGGAAGCGGAAGTGAAGAGTTCCAAAAGTCTATTGACAGCTTATTACACAAAGTCTCGCTAAACATATGCGAGAGATTAGCAGAGGAACAACAAAAAAGATCTTTAAACTTAGGAAAACAGATGGAAAATGTTCGGGATGAACTGAGGAAGAAACTAGATGGGCAAACCCTTTTCAACTTCGATCAAGAAGTATACCAGAAAACAGATTCAACGAAAAATAATATACTTCTGAAGCAGAATGAAAAACTGAACAGTTTATGCAAGAGCAAAAAGGAAAGAAGTCAAGAAGTTGAAAAAACTGGAGAACATCATATAATCCATAAGCAACCGAAAAAACAGCAGCAGAAAAGCAACAGATTATCACAACAACAGAGCAAGGAACGGCAAGAAAGGAGGTATTCAAAACTCAAAGAAACAGCAACAAGGAACATTAATACACATATAGCACCTCCCAAAGCATCAGTAACCCAAAAAGTCAACATAAATAGGAATTGTGAAAATTCCAACAAGAATCAACATGATGAACAACAGCGAAAAAACTTGACACCCCAGGGCACAACGAAGCAGACATACGCAGAAGCCGTAAAACGGGGGGGATCAGAAACAGTGACCATGAGAAAGACATTGACAAACTTGGTAAAGATTCTACAAGGACTAATAGAGACGACGTCCCAAGACAAAAGAATAGGAGGTTCCAAAGATTCAAGAGTAGAAGAGAGTGGAAAAACGAAAAAAAGCGAAGAAAACAAATTAAGAGAGGTAAAGAAACCATGTTAAACCTTTCACGTAGAAGATTAACTGATAATGACTATATATTGTTAGGCAAAGGGCTAAAATTCTGTCCCAAACCGAAATATCACAATAGAATTAAATTAGCTGAAGAAATTTTTAACTTTTCTAGATGCTTAAAATTAAAGGAATTTTTTTATGATAAAGCATACAACACTTCAGAGGTTAAATTGAATTCTTTTCATTCTAAAAAAATGGGTTATTTTAACACAATTAAATCATCTTTTACACCATCTAGTGGACGTGATTCCTATTTAGATTTTTATATTGACGCGATCACAAAAGAGATGTTACATCAGAATCATCAAAAGCGATATTATAGTAATATTTCTAAGGACGAAATTAAGTCTTTATATAATCTAATGAATGATGACAGTATAGTGATTAAAAAAGCTGATAAATCAAACACTGTTATTATTATGAATCAAGAAGATTATGTTAAAGAAGTTGAACGTCAATTAAATGAAGAAAAATACTACCAACATATTAACAAAAACCCGTCAATAGAAATTAAATCGAAAATTTCAACATGTATTAATGAGATCGCTAAAAATAATAATTCCATATATGAAGAATTTGATACCTTCCCTCTTAACATACGTACACCTCAATTCTACATATTACCCAAAACTCATAAAAATCCTGACCATAATTTACCTTTAAATTATCCAGGACGACCCATTATATCAGGTTGTAATTCATATACTGAAAACCTATCCAAATTTATTGATAGTGTTTTACAACCTTTGATGAAATCACTTCCGTCATATATTAAAGATACTACTGATTTCATTAAAAAGTTGAAGTCTATTCCACAGCTATCTAATAACTCAATCTTGGTATCATTAGATGTAACATCACTATATACCAACATTCCGCATACAGATGGTATTGAAGCGTGTAAATATTTTCTTGATAACAATCCTAATAATAGCACACAGTCTAGTGAAAATATTTGTAAAATAATAAAACTTATCTTGGAAAATAATTATTTTCAATTTAATAATAAAAATTACATTCAAATAATGGGTACAGCAATGGGTAGTCCTATGGCTCCTTCATACGCCTCTCTTTTCATGGGTAAATTAGAAAAAGATTTCCTTCAAAAAGAAAGGTTTAATCCATTTGTTTGGTTTAGATTTTTAGATGACATATTTATGATCTGGAACCATTCAACTGAAGAACTGGAGAAATTCATTGATCGCCTAAATCATTTTCATCCGACGATTAAATTTACTTACACTGCATCGAGTACGCATGTTTCATTTTTAGATGTAAATGTAATTAAAAATATTGATAACACTATTTCTACAA